>CAICTM010000210.1:0-91367 GCA_903772945.1 Seminavis robusta
TGTTCATTCTCAGGCCTCCATTTTGTTCATTCCAAGAAGCTCGTCTACAAGCGGACAGGTGCTGTCACCAGTAGAGTCAGGACTCTGACTGCGAGAAGTGTAACGCCATCACCAACCAACCGCTGCATCGACAATTCTGCCAGGAAAGAACAGACTCCATTATCAAAGAAGAGACAAGAGACAAACAGTAAGCTGCAGCAAAAGACAACCTTTGATGATGTGATCATTGTCGATCACAAACAGAACCCTGACAAGAGGACGCACAGCATCAACGTGCGAAAGAGCACAGGGGAAGAAGAGTGGGTGCAACTGAGCAGCATGGCCAAAGATTTTCCTCAAGCCTGTGCTGCATATGCTAGTGACAACAATCTACTGGACACTCCAGGGTGGAAGAGATTCAAGCGACTCGTTGACGGCAACAAGAACAAGAGCACAAATTGTGAGAAGAATCCTTCCAAGAACAGCCTCTCTTTCTTCTCCTTTCACTCAGTCATTTGAACCCCTTTGGTCCAAACAGCTTCTTCCGGACGGTAGCCCACCGGTTCCCATTCACACTCTCATTCTAGGCACCCATCCCTCTGTCATTTCCCTCGAGCAACAACAATATTACGGAAATCCAATGAATGCGTTTTGGTGGATTGCCGGAGATTGTTTGGGGTTTCGACGAGACACTGCCATTTCCCCGTCCACTGGCTGCCCGTACAAGTTGGCGTCGGAACTTCGGTTTGGACCGGACAAAATCATTCCATACGACAAGCAAATAGAAACACTGACACGGTCTGGCTTTGCTCTCTGGGATGTTGTTCAATCGTGCCAACGACCGGGGTCCTTGGATCAAGACATTCAAAAGGCAACACCCAATCCCATTCAAGAGTTTTGCCAGCAGCATAAGGGCTCGATACGACGCATCGTCTTTGCTAGCGGAATGACAACCTGCCAACTGTTTGTCAAGCACTTTCGAGACTGGTTGGAATCGGGAGAACTGGACTATCTGCACGGACACGAGGCATCCGAAAAGGCGTTTGCCAAAGCCATTGCCAGGGGTAGCAAGGTACAAACGACAAAGAAACGCCGCAAGCCCTCAACAACAATCACTCTGGTGGCGGCATTGAGTGTCTCTCCCGCGGCTGCTCGTTACAGCTACAAAGAAAAACGTGACTTTTGGGATGAATACGTCTACAAACCGGGTCTCTGTGACTACAACAACCAATCCAGCAGCAATCGACAGCAGCGGAGGAAGAGTCCTCGTCGAGCTTGAAGCAGATTTATTACCAAGGATGAACGTTCGAATATAATATCTAGCTGAGCTTACTAGTATGCACGCACAAATAAATCCCTCATGAGGCAGTGATGGAAAATTCATCCGTATACTCGCGAATGCTGGTGTCTTCGACGCTGCGAATACGAATGTTGTAGTCGGATCCATCTTCGAGTCCGTCCGGAATGGTCCAATGATACTCTCCGGTGGCAGCTGTGATGGGCAATGTCTTAACGATGGTCTTCTTCCATGAAGTACCTTTCATCAATGCCAGATAGAGGTTGCCCGTCATTTCAATCGAGGACCATTCAATCGCGACTTCATCGCCTGCGGAAAAAGATTCTCCACCAGCAGGTGACTGGATTGTGATGCCTTCGATGGTGATGGGTTCTTCTGAATAGGCCTTGATACTTGTGTCGTCTGTACTTCTGATTCGCACCAAAATGTCATCTCCGGCCCTGATCCAGCTTTCTAACTTGGGAAGGATGTAGGAACCTGTGTTTGGTGTCTCCGTGACAATGTAGTTGTTGAAGCGTTTCGGTTCATCATTCCGCATAAAGGCAAGCTGTACAGTGTCACTTTCTTGCATTCCTTGAGAATCCCAAGTGAACTCAATATTCGTGGCACTGCGGGTCAATATTTGGCCTCCGTTGAAAGACGTCAACGTGAGGGACGGGTCGGGGGCGCCACCCTCGAGAACAGTGAAATAGGACGTGTAATCTCGACAAGAAGTGTCCTCTGTGTTTCGAACACGAATTCTGTAGTTTGAATCTGGAAGCAGACCAGATTCCAGGTTGAGCTTATAGCTGCCAACACTTCCGCTGATGCTATCGACAACATTTGAAACATGTTGTAGTCCTCATCCACCACTTGGAAAATGTCTATCTTCACATTGGGAATGTCAACCACATTCCACGTTACTGTGATTTCATCTCCTGACTGGTAAGATCCACCATTGTCAGAGGTGATGTCGATCCTATTGGCAACTCGGAAGGACGCAGTGTAGTCGAGAATGCGTTTGTCGGTCGTCTCGCTACGTACGCGAAGGATCAAATCCTCGGTTTCGGGAAGAGAGTTGGTGACTTTCCAGGTGTACGACCCATCGTTGGCTGTTGCTTTGACAATATTTGTCAGCCATGTCTTGTCAGCATGATGAACCGAAAGCTTCACGATTTCATCGTCTGGAAGGTTTTCGGATTCCCAAGTGATTACAATGTCATCCGCCTTGTACATGATTCCACCTTCATCAAAAGAGGTCAGCTTCAACTTGGGAACGGCTGCCACCGGCTCAATAGGGGGTGCTGCAACTGCAAAGTTGACGGCATTGAGGGCATTGATCCACTTCTGATCATAGGCAGTAGAAATACGGATAAATCGCTGTTGCTCAATGTGAATAAAGTTGCCCGAGTAGCCCACCTGTGCAGTGGTGCAAACATCATCAAGGTCTACACCATTATAGAATCTGCCTTGTGTGTTTGAGGTACCAGTCAATGTGCAGTCAGTGTCACCTGTCATACTGATGCGATCCTGATCAGCCACATCTTCGAGCTCGTTCTTGAATGCGTCGCGGAGGAGCTGGATCTTTTCACCAGCCTGAGGTGATGTCTTGAATCCATGCGTCATGAAGACATCGTCATCAGGACAAGTGCTTCCCATGCCATGAAACTGGATGGAAGTAAAGTCCTTTCCAAGCGCTGCGTAGTACTCCTTGATGGCAACAGCGCTCATCTGGAACGTGTGGTCACTGTTGTGTGCCGCGTCTGCAATCTTATAGCTGGACCCCTGGCAGCTAATTGCAGCGTTTGCTTTTCGATGGGATCCAGAGAGAGTAAAACTTCTAGCGTCTGTTCCCTTGAATACTGCAATGCCTTGTCGGAAGGTTTGATCGTCATAGATCGGGTGGGGGATATCGATAGACAAATCCTTGGCGTTCGGGTCTTGATTTACAACAACTGCGCCATACGGAAACGCCGAGTACCAGTCATTGCTATCGGTTTGAAACGAAGCAAGGACACAAAAGTCAACACCGCCATCCGTCAAAACTCCGATTTCATAGCTTGCATCAGTCAGGATGGTTGGAAGTGATATGCTGCTGCAGTCTCCGCCGCTTAGCATATCGCCAACAGCCGTCTTCCAGGCAGATAGCAAATCTGAAGACGGCACTGTGTACGCCTCCGAGTCTTCTTCGGGTGCACTGCAAGCAAGGTACTGGGCCATTTCATCAAGTGTCTCGCAAGTGTCAAGGTCATAGCAACCGGAATCAGGGCAATCCGGCACCCACGGGTCGTAACGAAGTGGCCAATGCGAGAAGGATCCAAAGGGAAGGGAGCACCATGGTTATCATTGTTGTTCGATGAACAGAATTGTGGGAAAAAGACCAGGTCTTTTTCTGAGAGGGCCTTCAATGACCCATAACTTTCCTGGCAGCTGCCAGGTACTAACTAGCTAGTACCTGGTAGGGATCTCTAAACCACTTTCACAATGGTCGTCTAAAAAGATTCTCAGGGAGACGAAGCGTTGTTAAATTCAAATGGCAAACGGCAAGTAAAAACCAAAAATAACTAGTTTTTGAGAAGGATGCAACTTTCCACAAGACTTTTGAAACAAATACCGGTACTTAGCAATAGTCCAAATGGACATGTGGGCACGGCCAAAAAATGTAAAAAAGAACTAGGTTTCTTGTTTTTTGTGGAATTTGAGAGGTCATTACCGCTGGCCTCTGCAGTCATTGCACGCAGCGAAAGGAACCAGGTCTTAATAGACTATCTGGCTTTTTCGTCCTGAGAGACTGACGCAAGTGACACTCTGTCCGGTACAGCTGTACCGGAGACCGGCTTCACCTACTCCACGTAGCAAAGCTGTACATGTAGTACCAGTAGTCGAAAGATCCACTTTTGTAAAGCTTTACTAGTAATGGGCAAGAAGAGAGATGTGTCTAAACGTCTAAACCGGCATCTACCAGGCACTGTCCAGCCACAGGCAACCAGGTACGTTGAAGCCACGTGGATACCCCTACTGGTAGTTGCTGGGTCATAAGTTGTCACAAATCAGCTCCTAAATCAATAAGATTCTAGCAAAACCACAAACTCATCAGCTTTGACTTCCTCCTCTCAAACTTTGCCTTTTGTTGTGCTCTCGTAGTAGCTCTTAGAGATAAAGAACTAAGTGTTGCCAAAATGGACAGCAACGAAAACCCCACCAAAGAGGTGGAGATGAACGGCACGTCTCCTCCTGAAGCCCCCACACCAAGTGGCGATTTCACTCCAGTGGCTCCACGGGGCGGGCGGGCTGCACTCGTCAAGAGAGCCAGCGCCTTTTTCTTCGGCTTCGACCAAGAAGAAGAGGACGAGGAAGTCTATCATGACCATGCCTTAAGCGCTCTGACCTCTTTTACTGCTGGCGAGTCCGGCGATGAAAACAAGAAGAGTGGTGTCAGCCAACGAAGCAGGGGGCGCTTGGCCGTGCAAAGCAGCACAATCTCCCCGTTCAAGTCTGTCATGTCCTTTGGTTTCAACACGAAGGCTTTGATTTTCTGCTTGATTTGGTTTGCCGTTGCATTCCTGGTTCCCGGAATTGCCATCACGGAGAGCCAGATCTGGCAAAATATCAATGACCCTGATGTCCTCTTTGAATTTGTGACCACTGTTTGCGTCATTCCAGCCATTTGGATTTTTATGGTTTGGGCTGCGGCAAGAGTCATTCGTAGCGGATTCAATGAAAACAACGAGGGCGCAAAGAGCTGCTGGGCACGCTACAAACCCAGCCGAACCGCTTTCTTGATGCTCCTCTGCATCACTATTGAGCTCGGTGACGCTATCTGCAGAGAAATCGTTTATGAGGATCGTCAAGACATGACCCAATTCCTCATAGACCGTGCTTTGGCATTTTCCATGTTTGCCTTTTGGACATCCCTCTTGGACGATGGTGTGGTCGTCGTTCAGCAATTTGCTACCAAGGCCGAAACCGCCGTCAAGGCAGCTAAAAAGACACAGAAATGGAAAGGATTCATGAAAGACATGAGTCATTTTGGGGACAAAGAACTTGACAGGGCCTACGCCATTCCTGGAGGAAGTCGATCTCCTGCTAGAGTTCTCGCGGATGTCATTGGTGTCTACGCTACTCTGGGAAAGGCCATTGGCTTTGTCTTTTTGTTCCTATACATGGTTGGAGTTGACCTGTACAGTTCGCTGGTCACCTTAGGTGTCAGTGTTCTCTTTGTCGGACTCATCCAGAGTCTCCACATCAACGATGCTCTTTCCAATTTGCTACCCATTGCCATTGGCAATGCTTTTCACCTGGGAGAAATCGTCTCTGTCTCCAGTGCTGGTGGGGCTCCCGGTGACAATCCCAGCACCTGCTTGACTGGATTCGTGGAAGGCATTACATGGTCACATGTTGTCATTCGAGACTTCAAGCGCAAACAAGTATTCATTCCCCACAATGAAATGACCAATATGAGTATTTACAACTGGAGTCGCCGACCTTCCAAAATGATATCTTGCACGGTGACATTCAACATTACGCATGGAGCAGGTGGACCGGCTCGAGTGTCTGCTTTGAGAACGTTCATCAAGAATTGGGTCAAGAAACATCAGGATATTGAGCAGAAACTTTACTCCAAGGTGGCCCTAGAAGTCAATTCGGAAGGACAGGCAGAGATTGAAATCGTATGCTACCATAATGTCACTGCGAGTTCCAAGAAGGTCAAGGCAGAGATAGGAATCATGATCATGGAGGCAGCCAAGCGAATGCAGTTGTGCCTCGTCCACCCTTTGCTGCTTTCCAAAGAGCCCTGGATGGGTTTCGATACTGGTAGTGCTACCAAGGAGGATGCAGAAGTTGAAGCTGAAGCATTGATAGATAGTCTTGATGAGGACAGCAGCAACAACGCCAAACAAGCCACAGCGGTACCAACCGAAACACTGCTGGCAGATCTGATGCCTTCCCAGGGCTTGTCCGAGCTGGCTGGAACGGCCAAAGCTAAAAAAGCGTGAGTGGCATGGAAGCCACTTGATGCCAAACTTCAACCAACTCAACTCTTGCCTCCAAGGTCGTATGAGTTCGATTGAAATCCACATCCACTTACTCCTATGAGGGGCCTGGATACGATCCTTTTGATTAAATACTTTGAACATTGTAGAAACTGAAACTAGTGATGCCACCGTTTGTCGTTTGAAAATTGTGTAGAAACTGAATGATGAATTCACAAATTGGCTTGTAACGCTCTGTTCCCCATTTCTGGTCAATGCTCGTATGCTCGTCATGAGACAGACGAATCCTCTTTGTCAAATTTGAGCCCAACTCACTCATCATGCTACCTTCGCTTTTGAGGGTGCACTTTTGTTTGTGGCAGCGATGCTTGCTCTAATCCAACAAATCATGTAAAAAAGGGCCGTGGAAAGGGGGATATAGGCATCGTATATCAAGTGCCCACCCAACCGAATGACAAATCCGGAACATTGAGTACTCTCGAGCCATCCAATGAGGCCAACTGGAAATCCCACCAACCATGGGTATAGGGCATATTCGAATCCTTTGTCTTCCTTGGGTTTCATCATGAGTTCATTCCACGCAAAAGCCACGAAAAGCACAGATTGCACAAACGTAAACATGAAATTTCGTGGAAAGAATTGTGCAACAATTCTCACAGTCAAGGACAGCGCCGCCAAAGAAGGCCAAGATTGTTTCGGTAGTGTGGCTTTCAGCAACAAGATCCAGAAAATAAGTCCAACGGGGCTGCAGACACCGGCAACAAACTCTCCGGCTTCCCAGGGACTCTGGTTCATTTGGATATTCTCTTCTGCGTTGTTGTCCACTCCTCTGCGGGATTTCGCGATGGCTCCATGACCAATGCCATGGCCGATAATTCCCAGAATTTGGCTCACGCCCGCCAACTGTACAGCCGCTTCCATTCCAGGTTGGTCTTTCAACAACGTCACGATTCCCAGTAGCACTCCTGATAATGCAAAATCCGTGTAGAGACACAAATCATGAGACGTCCAATACTCATTGTCGGGATTCATCACGCAAAAACCCTGTTCTTTCCAGAGAGGATCGAAAAAGTCTCGGTGAAAGCCCACCATGTAGGCAAACACCATCACATTGATCACCGACACAGCATGAGCTGTGTCTCCAAGAGTGGCCCAAATTGACATAATAATGTGATTGTTGCAGCTATCCAGAGTGGTACTTCTGGTTCGACTAGCTAGCTACCTGGTAGCTACTCGCTCGAATATCAATGTGCTTCACGGAGTGACCAGTCTTTGTGGAAGAAGTTTTGGAAGTACCGGTACAGTGTGGAATACCTTCTGCGCCTCACTCTTGTTGCTGGAAAGTTCGAGTTTGGTTGGGTGCAGTGCGGGCAGTGAACACCTCCGCCGACCGCCGACGTCATCGTCGTCGTCCAAGGGAAACTGCAGCGTGGATGAATTTTCCGGAGAACTCAACTTGGCTCTTCGCGCGACCAAAATAATGCAACCGACAACCGATGCCATCTGCTCTCATTTGAAAGGAACAAAGGAACCACTGTCTATTGCCGGACTGTAAGCTGTAGACTACACTGTGTACTCCGTACTCCGTAAGTACACGTAATTGCCTTAGATTGGTTTGTTCGTGGAAACCGGTGGCGTCGCTCCCGATAAACATATGATAAGTGAGTCACTAGAATGTTGGGTGTTTGTGCTCTGAATTTAAGATCTATCAAATGTTTGTCAAGCCACACGAAGATGAGGTTGTTGGTTTGGATATTGGGGTTTGTGTGTGGACGAGGCCTAAAAATCATGGACCAGGAGGTATCCAACCTCGATCCAGGAGTAAGACCAGGATTGTGGACTGGACAATGTTGGTAGATAGGCAAGGCAATGGTTTCGCCTCGCTGGGGCCAGGAGTATCATTAGCTCCCAGCTTTGGACCTTTTTTGGGACCAGGATTAATAGCCAGGAGGTTACATTATACCAGTACGGTAGGGAGGCTTTGGGGGACAGCAGGGATAGTCTAATAGCTGCAGAGATAATTAAATCTTTTTGTGTGACATAGTTTGGCCAAGACCTCTAGAGTGATCTGGGCTTTAAGACCGACCGAATCCCGCAATATTATCTTCAGGGCTGTATATGGAATATAGTACATGTAAAGAGGGGAAACGATAGAACACATGTAGTTGAGTATGCCATAAATCTCGCAACTTCATAGTGTACTTATTGGTGGAGTTACGGGCGGTTGAAGATTTCAGACTTCTCTCCGTCAATTCTTTTTCTCTGCAGATTAAGACCATATGACGTCACACGTAGACTCTAGTACTGAGTCTACGTAGGATCCTACTGTACCGGTACCGGTTCTATCGAGTGCAAACTACAGGCCTGATGAGTGTCTCCAAGCACATGCATAAGCACATGATAAGCACATGCATAAGCACATGATAAGCACTCTATCGACACTCCTTCTTCATACCTCTACGGTGCGGTGGTTCGAAGCACCTCTACCGGTATCGACACTCTTTCCTTCCTCTATCGACACTGCTTCCTCTACCGGTACCAAATCGACACTGCTTCCTCTATCCACACAGCCAAGACTTGACACACACCTTGAGCAATGATGCAGGCAGTGGCTCGTCAATAGTGGATAGCTGTTACTGAGGCTATCCTCTAGCCAGTAGTAGAGCTCTAGCTAGTAGTAGCTAGCTGATACGACCGTACGAGACATGTAGTAGCTACCGGTAGCTAGGCCGTACCGTATGTACTGTTACTATAGGAATTACTGTACAAATCCAAGAATATTACAATAGTCTTAATGCACTGCAGGTCTTAATACCCAGATCACTCTATTACTACCGGTAGCCGCGCTGCAGCTGTCAATAGAAGAATTTTAAAAAAGAGAAATGGTCGCTGCTGTCTAGCATCTAATAACCGAGGTAGAGTGCTGAAGCAATCAGAAATGCATCATTTTCCTCTGGTTTCCTGAGAGGATTTAATCCGAGTGGTCATTCCGCGGTTGCCAGTGATACTTTTTACTGTAGCGGATTAAAGGTGTGACATGGATTATTATTGAAAGATTTAAAGGAGGTTCTCTGTTGAATCGCTTCGGGGCTTGGATCACTGGAGATGTAAAGAGCGGAACGTTTGTTGAGCGTGGCTTCGCTTCTTTCCGCAAGAGCTTCTCTTCTCCGGACCGTCTTCTCCGCCCACCGGCCACAACAGATCTCTTCTTGCTGCAGCAAAACCGCGTGGCCAATAACTGCGTTTCACCTGCAACCAAACCGAAGCAAAGCGGACTGTTGCATGCCGCTACAGCTGCTGCACTACTTCCTCTGTCAGCTTTTGGTTCCTCCAATTGCCTTTACAACATCTATTACTGCAAGACAGTCAAGAGCAAGGTTCTCCAGTTTTGGATTCTGCGCTTACTAACTACTGAGTACTACTAGCTAGTCAAGCAGCATTAGTCTAGTTTCTTACCATTAGGTTACACAGTGAGAATCGCATTGACCATGACCAAACCCTCTGCTACCGCGTCTCCCCGCGGTTCGAGTAGCCGCATTACGCTGGACCTCAACTTGGGTACCGCCCATTTGATGGACATAATCGAAGGCCCTGCGGGTTATGGAGCGGACAGTATATTGATCCGTTATCAAGCGCCGTGCGCCATTGAAGACCAAGATGTCGAAGGCGACAATCCCGAATACTTTTTGACTGCGGCCGCCATGGAGGACGACAGCATGACGGTCAAGAGTTCCTCTACCGCCGGCTCTTCGAGTATCCAACAACAACGACAGCATGCTCGCGTCAAACAGCGTCGACGTCGTCAACAGCGGCAACAATTGGACGAACAAATTTGGTGGATCATGGCGTCGATCGAGCGGTTCGCTACGCAATTTCGACACTTGAGTTTGCGATTTGTCGGATGCTCCTTTCCGGCCGAAGCCTTGGCGTGGTTGTTGGACCGCGTCGACCGCATTGAGTGTCTGCAAATGAGAGTCACGTTTCATGGGAGTCTAGGAGGACTCGCCAAGGCGTTGCAGAGACATCCGCATTTGACGCAAGTCTTTGTCGATCACTGTCGACCGTCCTTTGATGATAGTAGTCACAACTACAATAACAGGAGACGCAAACAAGAAGACGAAGAATTCAAACGCTTGGACGTGTCTTCCAACAAGCAGCAGCAGTACAAACAACACAACGCCAAGAAATCCCCTCCGCCGAAATTGGCTAGTCTCGAACCGCTCCTCGATGGATTGGCACAGTCCAAAACGCTGCGTTGCTTGACGCTCAGTCATACGACGATTGCCTTTACCGCGCGAACGTTTCAGGAGGAAGAAGAAGAGGAAGAACGTCCTGTAGTGGCATGGAATGCCGGTGCCTCCTTGGCGCAATTCATTCGCATGCCGTCGCTCGAAAAATTGTCTCTGGAACACATGACCGAAGTACAAGACGCCGATTTGGCCACCATGGCACAAGCCTTGAAATCACATCATACACTCAAGACACTTTCCGTTCGACAGTGCGCCGTAGGACCACTCACCGGACAAGCGCTGGGCGACGTATTACCCTGGAATCGCGGCCTCCAAACCCTCGACGTCAATATTCATTGGTGGGATGGTCTTTCTTACGAAGAAACCAATGAAGGACAATACGTTGCCAAATGCTGGGAAACCGATGTTATTTCCCTCATTCAAGGACTACAAACCAATCCCTCGCTCAAGTGTCTCGGGTTGTATTGTGACAATTTGGCGTACACACATAATGCCGCCGTCGTGTCCATTTTGGGAGAATCCGTCGAAGCCAGTACCAACGAATTGTGTGCATCCGCCTTGAGAGAATTGCCCAAAATATTCCAAAAGACGTCGGACGAGAAGGTTTCCTTTACTCCCCACCGACGCAATTGTGTCTTGGAAGATATCATTGTCGGCCATCGATCCTTCGGATTGACTCCGGAGATTGATTTCTACCTCAATTGGAACCGTGCCGGAAGGAGTTATTTCTGCCAAGAAGACAATGCATCGCCCTATGATTGGATGGATGCCATTCTCAATCATCGAGAAGATTTGAGTGTCGTCTACGCACTCGTGTCCATGAACCCCGTCATGTTCTTTCGACAAAACATGAGGACCAGGAAATGAACGAATAGGTTTGCTTTTTCAATAAATGCTAGGTTAAATCACCAATCGAATAGTATTACAATAGCTGACTGGCGCGCAGACTCTGTCGTCATAGACCAAGAGCTATTCATTCGAGGGCAGAATTCATAGCTCAGATCTCAGATATGGCAACATTCGGCTTGCGTCAGGGGAGGCGAGAGGGCGCTTGTTCCCAGCCTCGAGACCCTCCCCGAGGTGGTACAGGTAGACAGCTACCGGTACGATGTGATACCAACCGGTGCTTGTAGCTATGACTGCGTTGCATGTCACCTCTAGTAGCAGCTCCCCCCAACTTGAAGAGGTGCATGGCTGCAGCCACGTCCATACCGTACCGTACTATTAATAGTACCAGTACCGGCACATACTGGCACCTCCACTTGTTCCACCCATCAATCTGTTGACCCCACGGGCAGGCAATGGCAACACTGCAACATTCTCATACCAAAAACGAAATCGTATGAAATCGTCTGAGCTTCAGTCGAGGCGGTGACCGTAACCTTCAATCTTCCTGACCAGCTTGAACATTTATCTCAGCGTAATATCTGAATGTGCAGCTCAAGTAAGTCAGCTGAGGTTGAGGCTTCCTTGGCATCGTGAGCTCAAAGGACGGCCAGGAAAGCAACCATATGTTATCCCAAAGGACAGCCTTTAGGACCACATTTTACTGGAGCGCTACTAGCTAGCTAGGACTACAGTGTACTGCTACCGGTACATACTCTAGCTAGTACGGTACCAGAATCCGGACTGGCTTCAGTATCAACATATCAACATCTCAACGTGCCGTCAACTCACCGCACGCACGTTCTGATCTTAATAAGAGGGGTTAAAAACTGACAAAAATGAATTTGTGTTGTTAACTCTTTCTACTGCACACTAAATCTTTCTACAAACACTTAGCAAGTATCCCGCCCTGAATGAACCCTCTTGCCACATCAAAACTGACACGAAACCAACATTTCATCACCAAGACAACCTCGGACAGTCCCTATGAGGTGCTCCACACTTGTGTAGCGTTTCCTTCCACTGATATCAGTCTCCCTTCATCTACAGACCTTGCTTCAGATTGCTTGCTTGTACGAGAAAAGCTTGAGCACTCCCAAACATTCGTTTTACCCACGCCAATATCATGTCGTCTTCACAATCCGTGGACTCCTCGTTGTCTTCGCGAGATCAGTTCGATTCGCTCCGAACAAGTGCTGATCTTCAGGCCACAAACTCGGGCGAAGTGGAAGTATCATTGGCTCGAACAACCAGAGGGACACCGGCAACACTGAAAGACGAAAGTCCTCTGAAGAATACACCTTCGATGGCAACCTTGACGAAAAAATGGCAATTTCTGCTAGCCAAAGACAGAGAGGACGGTGCGGAAAGCTCCTATTATCAAACGCCTCCTCCGTCTACTGCAAAACTGGAGCGTGTCAGAAGTTTTGGGAGTCGCCAGAGCATGGGCAGTCGACACAGTATGGGGAGTCTTCGCAGCAATGGTACAACAACACCAATATTACCTCCCACTTCAATTGTCAAGCCGTCCTTGTCGGCCCAAAAAATTCTCCATCGCCTTCACACTCCCGAGGGTAGTAGCAATGCCAAGGCTCCACCAAGAATACCATCGTCGTCTCGGTCGTGGGATGTGGAGCAACAAGTTCGATATAGAAGCAGCGTGAAGCAAAATCTAGAGGTACGGTTGCGTCAACTGGAAAGTCAAACCGGTAGTGGAGCTGGGAAGAAACAACCACCGCCTAAACAACAACACACTCCTCCTCGATGGGAGCTCCCTTCCAGAGCTCGAGATCAATCGCCTTTGAGAAAATCGTTTGGAGAAGAACTGATAGCACGGGGAAGAATCTCTCAGCAACACCATCTTCGGCAATATTCAGAACCACACCTGTCACCTCAAGTTGGGCCATCACCCACATCGACAACCGCGGCATTGTCAGATACAACGACAGCAATGATTGCTGCTGATGCCTGTTCACATAACAACCTGCACAAAGATGCCGAAGAGAGAGATGGAGAAGCGAGTATCGATCCAAAGGAGCCGTCTTCCTCCGAGGATGAACTGGTCTCTCCTACTTTTGACAAGCAGAGAGGCTCCCCTGCACCAGAGAAGCAGCGAGATCCTCCTGCATCCAAAGGAACCCCTGCTTCGGAGGAGAATCGACGGTCCCCTGCATCCGAAAGGCACTTGACAAAATCTAGCGGCAACGCTGAGGAAGACACGACTTCTTTTTGGCATCGGTGGAAGCTAGCTGAGAAGCGAATGCAACAACAGCAAGATCAATTTGAAAAAGAAAAGGTCGAATGGGTCAGGCAACTGGAATCTGCCTATACTTCCAATGCGCAAGTGGAAGCTTTGGCCAAACGAATGGAGGTGCAACTCTTGGCGGTTCATAAGACATGCTTGCATCAGGACGATGACAGCGGGGTGGATGAAGGGGAATTGCGAGCGGATCAAGAAGTGCCGATTGACCCTCTGCACTTGCTCATGGTAAAGGATTCGGGGGAAATTCCACTGTCTCAGATAGAGGCATTTGAGGGCGATCCCTCCAGCCATGACAGCGACGAAGACGGTCTCATGGATTCAGAGCTGCAGGAACGGAAAATGGCGCGGACCAATACAAAGAACATCATTCTATCGCATTTAGTGAAGCTGTTAGAACGACAAGCAGAACAGCAAAAAGGGGAACTGGAGCAGCAACTCAAGATTGAAAGGGAAGAACGACTGGAAGTAATGAAAGAGTTGGAAGCGCTCGAGAAAAGGTTGGGAGAACATGGTCAAAACACCACCAGCGGTGCAACACCCAAGGCCAAGAACTCTTCCGAAAGCAAATCGCCACTTCCTACGGACAAGGATCAGACCAAGGCATTGCAAAATCGTCTCTGGTTGCGGGAACAACAGTACGAACAAGAACGGAAGGAGTACGATGCCAAGCTTCGCTGCCTGGAAGAAGAAAACCAACGCTACAAAGAAGAGTCGGAGAAGGCGAAACAGCAACAACCAACTACTGGGTCGAACGAATCTGTAAGCATTCTGAATAAGAAGCTGGAGTCTCTCAACCATGAACTGGAAAAGGATCTGAGCGACAAGAAGTCACTCATATCACAGAACGAGTCTTTACAGGCAGAATGCAAGCGTTTGCAACAAACAGTCGACAATCATGAACGAGACCAAAAGCGGAAGGACTTGAAACAACTTCGAGAACTGACGCGGGTGGAAACTCAACTCAGTAGAGCTCAAGAAGTAACGAAGTCTTTGGAAGAAAAGGCAAAGTCCTTGGAACTCAAACTGGAACGTGCGGAATCGAAACACGGCCGAGAACGGAAAGAACTGGAATGGAAACTGCTTCAACAGGGGGAACGGGCTGCATCAACTGCCTCGGGAAAAACGACAACAAAGGGTGAATCGGAATGGACCAAGAAAAAAATCGGGAAGGAGAAATCCGTTTTGGAGGATCAGTTGAAGGAAACGCAGTTGCAGCTAAATCGTTGCCAGGAAGAGCTCAGCGATTGCAAGAACAGCGCAGCTCAGGCGCTCAGTGAACAGGAAGGCCTAAGAGCCCAGTTGATAGCTTCTCAATCAGAAATATCAGATTGTCGAGAAGAGTTGGCTGAAAAGCAAGAGCTCTTGAATCGGGCCAGAGAACACTTCAAGACTGTAACAACAGAATCAAGCCAAGATCTGGCTCAGGCTCGGGAAGAAATACAAGGGTTAAAACAACAACTTCTATCGGTAGAGTCTGAGGCGGAAGATTGCCTTCAAGAGCTTGAAGACTGTTCCAAGGCAAAGTCTCAGGCGTTGGAACAACTTGACGAGCAACGCGAGAGGTTGGAGCAACTAGAGCTTGAAAGAGCGGGCCAAATCCAAGCCATAGAGTCGATGCGACAACTTCAAAACAAGCACGAAAGCGACATGCAAGAGTGGATGCTAAGACTTGACGCTGCAAAAGCAGATTGCGAGTCAAAGCAGAAACGAATATCTGATCTGCAAACGTGGCTCGAGGAATCAAACGTTGAGATAGCAAAACTCCAGGCGAGAGTTGGTGTGGACAAGGAAACCCAACAGGGAGACGACGATCAGGTCTTCACGAGGCAACTAGAAGAAGAATTAACCAACCTTGAGTTTTCGTTGCAAGTGGAACGGGAGAACTTGGAGGATGCTCACGCCGAAAACACCAAACTGCGCAGTCAAGTGCGACAACTGGAGGCAGATCTATTGAAGAACCGTGTGGCCAACGAAGTCGCCGGTTCATCTGAAGGGTTTAGTTTACCAGCATTTGACGATGCTGTTGACAAGGCACTGATGGCTGAAGGGTATGAAGACTTGGAGGTTCAGCTACAAGAAACAACCAATGATCTCGAACATTGTCTGGCGTCCCTTGACGCAGAGCGATCCAAATGCAGAACCCTCGAAGAGAACAATGCTGCCTTGGAAACAGAGATTGAAAATATATCCCAAAAGCGTTCGGAAGAGAAGAAGGCGTGGGAGGCAAGGGCGAAAACCCTGGTTGACAGCGTCGACGTCGGACGTGTATCAGCAGTCGAAGAGGCACCCATTCAGTTGGAAGTTCAGCTGCGCGAAACAACGGCCCAATTGAACGAAGCAACGGAGTCTTTGCGGACTGAGATGGATAAAAACAACGAGGCTGAGGAAAGAAACTCCAAGCTGCAGAATGATCTTCAACAACTCAATGAGCGCTTCGTTTCGGAGATGAAGGAACTCCAGGATCGTTACGAGGCATTGCCCACGGATGACAAAAACACGAACTCTGATCTACTGGAGAAAATATCCCATCTTGAGTCTGTGCTGTTGGAAAGTGGCAATAGAGAGACTGAGCTTCGGGATAAGAATGCAACTCTTGAGCTCCAAATCCAGAGACTTCAGGATGACTTTGAGGTTGAAGAGTTCAAGTCCGGGGAGTTGGAAGAAAAGAAATTCACTCTGGAGTCAGAACTTCGCCAGCTTAATGAGCGTTTCATAGGGGAAATGAGGGAGATGGAACAACGCTATCAGTCGCTTCTGCATGAACACAACAATGAGCACAACCAGAATCAGGAGCAGCACGGTGACCTCGTGGTAAAAATTGACAATCTGGAGTCCATGCTTTCTGAAAGCAGCAATACTGAGGCTGAGCTTCGGGAGAGGAATACAGAGCTGGAGCTCAAAGTCAAGAAACTTCAGGATAACCTTGAAGTTGAAGAATTCAAGTATGGCCAGCTAGAGGAAAGCTCATCTATTTTGGACTCAAAACTTCGCCAGCTGAATGATGAATTCATTGGAGAGATGAAGGAACTTGATTTGCACTACCAATCCCTTCTGGAGGAGAATGACAACCAACACCAGGAGCTGCACGCTGAGCTAGAGCGTCGCGGAGAAAAGCTCCTCTCTGAGCTGAATTCTCAGAGTGATCTGTTGCAGGAAGAACGGATGCAGCAGAAGCAATCAGCTGAAGTGATCGAATCGCTCAAGGGAGAATTGCGCGATGCTAGAGCCGCAAGCAAGGAAAGCGCTCCTCAACAACCCGGTATCGAAATGGGCCAATTGGATCGAGAGTACCCAAAGGTTTTTGTTCCCGTGGCTTCTGACCTTCACAACCAGCCACCAGAGCTTCAGAGCGAAGAAGTTTCCACCGTTATTTCCTCTCCTTATAGCATGGGACCAAGTTCACAATTTGAACGGGATCATGTCGGCGATAGTGGCATGCCTCTTCATACGTCTACCCTGGATGAGCAACTGCAGGCTCTTCGAAGGAAAAGTGAATGCGAGCAGAAGCTTGGGGAAGAAGTCAAGCTCCTCGAAGCGAAGCTGAATCGTCTACAGAATGAGCTCAGTGGCTCGAATGATAACTTGAAGCGTGCCAGAGAAAAGAATGTCGTCTACGAGAAAGAAATGGAAGCCCTGCACGACGCGTACGCAAGAGAGAGGGAGGAGTGGCAAATGCACCTTCATCAAGCGGAGTCTTCTGATTCAGTTCGGACTCAGGAACTCCTTCAGGAGAAGGAAGAACGCGAACGTCAATTGGCTGCTGCCAAGGAAGTGGTAGAGAACGGGCTTCGGGCTCTAACAGCTGAATCTGAGAAGTATCGGCAAGTTGTTGCGAAGAATTTTTCCCTGGATGACGAAATCAGGCAATTGCGTATTGAAAACAGCAGCCTCACGCAGAAGCTTCAAAATGCAATGGGTGAAACTATAACGGCTCAACGTGCTTTGTCGTCGACCAAAGAAGAGCTGCAACACCAGATTCAGGAGTGGAAACATCGCCATGATGACCTTCTCTTGGAGAAACATTCCATCCACTGTAAAGTGGCGGTAACGGAGCAGCAGATTCAGACGTTGCAAGAATGCCATGAGGCTCACAAGCTGGAGTGGCGTGAATCTGCTCAACTTGCAGCAGATCATTCAGCAGAATCGGTTACTGCTATGGTTGCAGATCTCAAACAGGAGGTAGTGAAGATGGGGGAGCAGCTATTGGTTTCCAACAAAACCATCCAAGAACTGCAAGCGTCTAGGACAATGGAACATGACCTCCTAGTTGCGCTTGAACGAGTTCAAAGCACTTTACGAGCGGCGGCGACGAGCATTGCCGAGAACGCCGGATCTATGGTTCGCCACGGCAACAACGTTACAAAGAGCTTGGACAACATAGAGAGTGTCTCAATGTCACTGTCGGAACTGAAGGAGGCAATGCTTACTCAAAACGAATCACTCAGGCAAGATATTCAAAGCATATCCCAGACATCACGTACGGCGGATTCCGCTGGGCTTCATCAAAACGAGGAAGACTTGGCCCTGGCACAGGCCAAACTAGAACAACTTACCAAAGAGTTGGAAGCGGAAACGAGTACACGACAAGCCGCAGAAGCGCAAGTAGCTCTGCTCATAACAAAGGTCACTCGCTTGGAAAACGATACCGTGAAGCCTCCCGTACTGGAAATCCACTGTGATGAAAACTCTTTCAAGGCCAGCAACGGCGATGGCGCGGAGGGAGATTATCGAGATGTCGACCTCGATGCAAAGTTGGCAGAGCTTACAGTCAAGATTGATGACGAAATGGAACAAATTCGTGAGATTTGTGGAGTTCCCGACAGCGAGGACGAAGCTGAAGCCGCCGAAAGGAACAAGCTCGCTGATGCACAACAAGCCATGTTTGCTCAAACAATGCTGTTGGTTCAATGCATCAGAGATCTGCTAGTGAACAAAGACGCAGAGCAAGAAGAGAACAAAACTTCGGCAGTTATTCAGCATCTCGAGATTTTGTCCGAAGTCATGGGACATGTCGATTCCATGGAGGACGGTGCTCCGATTGCCGAAAGAGACTCAGTTGGGTTCACAACCCCGGTGCCCAGAACTCCTCCGCACAGCCAATGCCAGTTCCAGGAAGAAGGTATCGAGACTGACCTTCTTCAATTTGAGCTGGCCCAGGACGACTCGCTGTGTGACTTGCGTAACGATGTCAGTCTGGATCAAAAGCAGCGCTCGAGCGAAATTGGAGGCAACAGCTCGTTCTATAATCCTGCATTTGCTCCTGACACCACAATCAACGAGAGTCTCAGAGAGGAGGCATCAAGTCCGATTCAGCTGGTTGTGGAACAAACGTACAATCGGTGCCAAGCACTGGAACGGGAACGATGTGATTTGATCAACGTCACCTTGGACCTTCTAAGCGCCTCGCGGGAGGCAAACAAGGCTGAAATTGATGCGGCGCTGGCCTCGGCTCGTCGAAAGGCTTCGGAAGAGATGATTGCAATGAAGCAACAGACTCAATCACAAGTCGACCAGATCTGGATTCGACTGTGCGAAAAATGTCGGGAATCTCTTGTAGCATAGTGTAACTCCTTCATAGATGCTACCGGTAGACTGGGTTTGCTATGTGATCCCAAGAACCAATAGGTGCATGATGTGAGAGCATACATTTCGTATTCGCCGTGCGGATAGCCAGCTCCACATTGATCGCTTGCTTGGTGGGTCTAGGAGGTACAGTCGTACCGTAGCAGTTCGTCACAGCCTTGGAAGAAGTGCTGTCACCGCAGGAGTTGGGGCGAAACCTATCGTGCGGTACCGTACAGTGCCTGTTTGAAGACTTCTCCGAGCTTTCCGAAACCTGCACAGTGCGCGTCCAATTTGTACGTAGAAATCGTACTGGAACAACATCGAATCACAAAGAAGAGTGTTAGGATGTTCGGAAGAAGCAAAGCAGTGACAGTCTCCGCTCCAAACTCGTCTCATTAATCTCAAACTCTGAAAGAATAAAGAGACAAGAAAAAAGAATCAATCAACTATCTACAACCGCTATCAAGCTTGGCCTCTGAAAGACAAGAGGTCGACGTGAAAACCATTCAATTCAAGCACATCAAGAGCTCAACCGAGACGAAAGCTATCATGACTGACAAGGAAAACAAGGAACACATTTCTTTGGTGGTCACTGGCCATGTGGATGCTGGAAAGTCCACAACTGTGGGCCACTTGATTTTCAAACAAGGAGGAATCTCTGAAAGGGAGATGGAAAAGTTGCAGCAAAAGGCTGCTGAACAAGGCAAGGCTTCCTTTGGCTTTGCTTACTACATGGACACCAACAAGGAAGAGCGTGAACGCGGAGTCACTATCCAATCCAACACCAAGGACTTCTACACTGACAAGTACCACTACACCATTGTTGATGCCCCCGGCCACAAGGACTACATCAAGAACATGATTACTGGCTCCTCAACTGCTGACGTTGGTCTTCTTCTTGTCCCTGCTGAGAAGGGAGGTTTTGAGGCAGCTATTGCCAAGGCTGATCCAAAGATGGGAGTGGAGGAAGGCCAGACCCGCCAACATGCTCGCCTCCTATACCTCTTGGGTGTAGAGCAGATCATTGTGGGTGTGAACAAGATGGATTCTTGCAACTGGTCTGAGGAACGCTTTGAGGAGATCAAGGCGGAATTTGTCAAGATGCTCCAGTTGATTGGATACAAACCGAAGAAGGTTCCATTCATCCCCTACTCTGGATACAATGATGATAACCTTGTGACTAAGACTGACAAAGCCCCATGGTACAAAGGATGGAAGGCCAACGTGAGCCCCAAGGTCACTGTGGAGGGTTACACCATCTTGGATGCCCTAAATGACTTCATCCAGCCACCGAAGAGGTTGCCAGATGCCCCTTCGTCTACCAATCTCAAATGTCTACAACATAAAGGGAGTTGGCCAAATCATTGCAGGTTCTGTTGAACAGGGTACTCTTCGTCCTGGTGATGTCATTGGAATTGCCCCCGCTGGACTTACTGGAAAGAAAGTCTTCTCAATTGAGCAACACAAGAAGATCATGGAATCTGCTGGGCCAGGCAACTCTGTTGGATTGTCCATCAAGGGTATTGGCAAAGATGAGAAAGTATCCCCAGGTGATATCATCTATCTTGAGAAGGAAGGAACACTCAACCCAGTCAAATGCTTCACTGCTGTAGTTGCAGTGCAAGAACACCCAGGTGTACTCAAGCCTGGTTACACCCCTATCGTGTTTTCGCGCACTGCCAAAGTTGCCTGCAAGATGACCAAGATTTTCTGGAAGCAGTCCAAAAAGACTGGAGGCCAAAAGGTTGAGAATCCAACTGAGCTTCTGCAGTTTGAGTCTGCTGAGGTTGAGTTTGTGCCCCAGGCCCCATTGTTCTTGGAACCTTTTGAGAAGGTTGCTGCAATGGGACGCATTGCTGTGATGGACTCTAACCGCCTCAAGATGCTGGGCAAAGTCACCTCCACTACAGAAGCCACCAGATGACATGCCTTGAAGATCAATTGAAAATAAAATTAACATTGCAGTAAATAAAACATAGTAAGATTTAAGAAGCACAGACTCTGGACTCCAGCATTGGTAAATCTTTGTTAGTGTACTAGCCAGCTTTTGTAGATAGTCAGAGTGAGACTGGTGAGGGAGGAAGGAGATGTTGCTGGCACTCGTTGTGTTGCCTGATGATGGATCTCTTTCCCTGCACTTCGTCTTCGTGCTGAAGTAAATCTGTGAACGCAATCTGTTGCTGGTGTCTCTCTCAAACGACTTCGGATGTCTCCTCGGGGCGGTGGTTGCAAGCCTGCAGATTTGTCGATCAATGCGAAAAGTTCCATGGATGACAATGATTTCGTGACTGAGCTTCTCACTGACTCGATGGAACGAAGTAATGACGACGAAGCTGTTCCTCACAAGGACATCGTGTCTCCCAACAAAACCAGAAGCCACACAACCAGCAGCAACAAGATGATATTGGACTTGACCACGACGGCAACCCCACAGCCGCTATCTCAAAAGCGACCAGTGTCTCCAGTAGCTGAGATTGACGTGCTTCCAGCGTCAAAGAAGCGAGCAGTTGAGGTCACCCCCGACAACAACCACAGCTCTGCTGTTGTAGTCATCAAGCAAGTAACAAACCCACTCGCAGATGTGGAAAAGGCTGCCCGAAAAGCTCTCAGCTGTCCCAACAATCCATTGAAGGAATGGAAGAAACTAGAACGTCTCATGATGAATACATGTAGCGAAGGACAGAAACATGCATTTGGTTCCCTCATGGCGGCTGGCATCACCGTAGACTACTTAGCGGAAAACATGCTGCCACTTCCTCTAGATCGAGAGCTGCAGGAGTTGGGAATAGTCTTGATCGGAAAACTCGTCAATCACGTCCCTTCTGCGTATCAATCGACAGCTGCTACTACGGCTGTCACCACGGCAATGACGATACACGACAAGTCAGGCCGGATTCAAAACTCCGGGTTGCCGACTCTACGACAGTGGGCTCGTCGTTGCCGTCAAACGCGGCACGCAACGGCCGTCATGGCCCAGGCCGTGGCAGGAAGCATGGCGTATGGCTTGGTCTCTGAGACTGGCCCCGATCAAGCCAAACAAACCTTTCAGGAAATGGGTGTGGAAACCTTTGCGAATCTCCTCTCCAATTTTCCTCAGGAACCCACCGTCCTTGATGCTGCCATTCAAGCTACAACTGCCGCAGCACGTGAATATCCCAAAAACTACAAGATCGTAAAGGGAACCTTGGATTTTCTCCTGTCCATGGAAATTAATCGCTACAATCGAACAATGCTCCAAAATCCAAACAGCATGGAACTGCTCCTCAAGGTCATGAACGCCCACCGGAAAAGTCGGAAGATCCAGCTCGCTGGAATGAAACTGTTGCTCGCCTTGGCCAATCATGATATGAAGGAAATGACGGCGACCAGGGGCAGAGACGGTCCCTCATCGGTGCATCGGTTGGCGGAGGCGATTGGAAATGAAGATCTTATTCCCACAAGAGTGGCCAAGGAGGCAGCGAACTCTGGGTTTGTCCGTTCGATTGTGGCCAACACGGCGGATCCCGAGCTTGCAGAAGTGGCCTGTGGTCTCTTGGTTCACCTTTGTCACAGTCATCGCCAAGCAGAAATCATTGGACGCGGTGGCGTTCCAGCCCTGATGGACTCCATGCGCTCGGAGGGATCGGCGTCTCTCCAGAAGAAGGGAAATGTCCAACTCTGTGCTCTGGAAGTGCTTGCTCAGTTGGCTCGCTTTGCTCCCAAGGCTGTCTCAAAAACAGTGTCTTTGCCAGAGAATTTCCGGTGCATCTTGACGGCTCTTCGTGCCGCCGAAGACGAAGATGACACTGTCCAGTGGAAAGCTTGTCAGCTATTGGAGCTGCTCATGACCAAGTGCCCGAATTCGTTTCCTCCCAAGGACGCCACCAAAATGATTGACGGAGTTCTGCGTACCTTGGCCCGACACACGCACAACGAACGCACCCAAGTCGCTGGATTGAACGTTCTTGCCCTTTGGATTGGGTCTGGCGCGTCCTCGCGACGTTCCAACAATCGCAGCTACGTTCTGGAACACGGAGGGTTGGAAGCTACCGAGACTGCTACAAAGACGTTTGCGACCAGCTTCAAAGTGATGACTGCGGTGAGCAACGTCTTGGAAGGTTTGAGCAGTCCCCAAGTAGATGATGTTGTTGAGGATACTGAAGCCCAGGCGAACAACAACAAGAGGAAGTTTGAAGAAGTGTCGGTATGGGTTGTCTGAAGCAGCTGCGCCACAACTATGGGGAGACGGCGCACTGGTTGGTCTGGCTGGTATAGTATTCTGGAACAGTTGTATCTAAAAGATGCCGTGGGGAGATCATCTGGGAGGACGATCTCGTGGCACTTTTGAGACCATGTTGTATCTAGTTACCAAAGGCCAATGTTCGCCGCATTGCACAGTATGTCTAAAACACACTATTATAAAAGAAAAAAGGAAGAAGTATTCTACCGGTATCTCCTGCCGTAGGAACTAGACATCGGTTGGTTGAATCGATCGGTTGAGCCCCCTCGAGATCTCATCGTTAGTCGTGGGTGGACAATCGACCGGAGCACCGCCTCGAAATAAGTTGTTTTGGATGAGTGTCGAAAGAGGTCGATTGAATGATTCCGATTCAACTTCCACAAACAGAATCAACGGCAGACAAAAAAATGAACCTTCCACGAGAGCCATCTCGGGACAGATTGCGGGTTGGTTTTGGACAGGAATCCAACGCGCAATGACATCGTGGAGAGGCGATGGTTTTCGACCCAACTCACCTCCACGGTGATGGGAGCACCGTCGATGGACTCAATTGTCGGACAACCCTCTCATAAATTTGCATCTCTCTCCCCGGAAACGTTATCACACACTGTCGTTGACCGATCGATCTATTGCATTATTACATTCATCACCATGGACTGCATCGCCTCTACTACTCCTTTGGTTTCGTCTCCATTCGGAACAATGATGAACGCAGAGTCTTCTCGAGCTGCCCAAGGATTGCGGATTCAGCGACTTCCTCCTCTCAATCGCGTTGAAGATGATGAAGACAAGGAAAACACGGCACTACCAATGCAGGTTGACGTCTCAGAAGAGGATAGCCACCATGACAACAGCAAGTGGACCATCGAAATTTTCGGCGTGGAGTCATCGTGCGACGAAGCAACAACCCGTCCGTCGTCGTTGCCATCGAAGGTGGTAGACGACGATGAAGAGCTCAAAGATACTACTTCTGAACACGGTCCACACAACAACAACTTGCCTACTACTGTGCAACATGACTACACCGCGGCTCTTGCACCACCCAACTTTGACGTTCTATCACAAGCGCCAAAGAAGAAGGTGCTCAAATTCCACGAAACGACACAGATCAAGGAGATTCCCTCCTTTCGCGACTATCCCATGGATGAACGGGAGAATATGTACATGGGAACACACGACATTAACGTCAATGCCGAGCGCAACATTAAAGAGTTTCGTCATGACGGCTGGGACTGGAAAACCGTGACCGAAGACCACAAATACATTGTCACGGAGGACTGGGATTCCTATCATCCGGCAACCTACGCGCAAATGCAGCAAGAAGAAAAGGCCCGACAAGGAGTATTGGGCATGTTGGAAGTGGCCTACGGAGTTGCCGGTTACAACTTTGGCTCGAACGTTTGGTCGGACGACGAGGAAGGCGATAGTGACGAAGAAGATACCTTCATCGTCATTGACGACAAGAGCATCTCTCCAGAAGAAAGCCAACAACAGCCAAGCCGTCTCTCCGATTATATATTGCAACGTAGTCCATCCATTGATGACTTTTCGGATGTCTTTGGATTTGACTTGTGAACGTGGAGGGTGCCGTTCGAAAATGGTACCATGGTCAAAAACCAACGAGAAAACAAATAGATAGAACTCATCCTACTAGCTGAATAACATTACAAATAGAATACAACATATAAAAACAAACATCGACTTCTTACTTTCTGCTCTATAGAACAAGTAAAACATGCCGTACTGTAGTTGGCTACATGTGCCGATAGCACAGCATCCACGCCGCACCCTGATCATTCATGCACAAGCATCCACGCCGCACCCTGTGATCATTGATTCGATTCGACTCCCGCTGGCCCGTCCCAGAGGGTATGGAAAAAGTGCGGTTACAGGCTAACTATAGTACAATATTTCCACACAAGATTCGCCAAACTGTACAGTAACCAACACAGTGTCGAATTCAAAAAATGTCACTTAAACAGTTGGAGTCTTGTGGAACGATCAAAGAGTTATTCGAGGAGGTGCGCCGTACCGTTAGAGCCCTCATTTTTCTTGCTCACAATTTCGAAGAGGTTCCAGTTTCCGTAGAGGTACGAAAACGTATCTTTGTAGAGTCGTCGAGTCATTGAAAGTCCACAGCAAAGCTACTACATCACCATGTTGCTTACTGCTAGTAATGCATTTAAAGAATGGCTAGATGTTAACAGTCGCTACCCTTACAATGAGTTGAGGAAAACCAGGCAGACTTATAAGCTCAAGTATGTTTTGCTAGAGGATCAAACAGACAGGGAAGATCCCAAAACCCAGTACTATCTTGTGAAGACCAGATACCTGTCCAGTGGCATCCTGGAGCAACTCATCATGGAAGGGAATGCGCTGCCAATGACTCCTGATCAGACTTGGCTCTTGGATGAGATGTTTGTGTGGGGTGTCAGGCACAGCAATGAATGGTACAGTGAAGTTCTTGCTGAGCTTGCATGGGAAGTGTATGAGCATGAACCTGTTACAAGGAAAGAGATGTGCAGAGAGGCAATCAAACCACTTATGAGAGGTGCACTTCACCAGCAAGGTATTGGTGGAGACCATATTGAAGTGAAGGCATTGTTACTTACAGAGTGGGAAGAGTGGTTTGATACAGAGTGTTGGAGCCAGCACAAGCACAACCTGAGTGGTATGACAATCAGTAGTGAGCAGTACATTATCAACAGAGCTGCATTCACTCTTCATCATGGTGGCTACTCTTACCCAATGCACCTTGACTGATTCATGTCTGTTCAGAGAGAGTTTAAAAGAAAGGAAGCAACAACTGTAAGATTGTTGTTGTTTGTTATCCAATAAGTGTCACCAGTAACAGTAGTAGCCAAAACAAACCTTTATGTCAAACCAATTGTTCCTTTCAGTGCTGTTCTTGTGGGTTTGTTTGGTGCATGTAGGCCCAAAGCCATCATCAGCGCCATGGTAGTCCTTGAGCTGCCAACAGTTGCCACAATAGTTCCTTGTACAGTCTTTTCCAAGTCCTTCTCCTTCTATATGATCCTTTCTCTTGTGCCCACAAGTTACACAGTAGCGCCTGCTTCTAAAAACCTTTCTTGGTGGCCTCTTTGCTGGACCAACTCTTGGCTCAACGGGTGTGGCAATATCAAAAGGTGCAACATTCCGGTTCCTGTGAAAAACTTGAGCTGTAACCCCCTCCAAGCGACCAACCATCACCTCTGTATTCAGAGTTGTGGGATTTCCAATTGGTGTGCGACCTCCTTGATGTTGAGTGTAGTTCCTTGGCTGGGTGTGGTGTGCTGCAGGGACTGCCGGTAGCTGTTGCCTTGACTCGCGAAGTGCTCTGTTGAGTTGTTGTCGACTTGGATCATTTGCTTGTGTTGCCGTGGCTTGGAGCGATCTGAGTTCTCTGGTTTTTCGAAGATAAAGCTCCAGCTGCTGTCGGCTCTTTCTGTTGATTTGAATGATTGTGTCATCACCTCTACTCCATTCAGAGAACCTTCTCGCGACTTCGTTGTTCCAGTTTCTTTCGAAAGCTGTGTAATTAGGCTTCCCCCGGCCTTGGAGATTGTACTTGACATGTTCCTGGTTAAATAAGCGCTCTTCTTCCAGGTCTAAGTGAGTGGCGGCTGTGCAGGAATCAGGAGAGCGAAATGGGATCCAAGGCTGTTTGTTGGTCAATTTGGTGAATGCTTGGAGCGTCGACTCTCTTCCATTAGTATCTGGAAGCAGCTTGGCCAACTCGTCTTGGATCAATTGGCGATTAACAGCATCACTGTGTTTAATGGCCTCTGTTTGTTGAAGATCTTCGAGGTGCTGATCCATATCATTCTCAGTGGCCTCATTGGGTTCGCCGTTTAAGTCAACTGTAACTGGAACATCATCTTCTCCACCAGTACCGGCATCTCCTCTCACTGGCTCATCGTCATTGTCATCCTCACTATCATAATTCGAGTCGCCTGCTGTAGGATTGGACACATCATGAAGTTCCACCACCTTGTAAGAAAAGCCCATAAACTCGCTGGGTGCTGAGTCTAGTACTGTTGGAGCAGAGATACCCTTGAAAGGCAACTCTGATTCTCTATATCCCACCTTTTTCGCAATCGAGTTTAAGAGAAGCAGCCTTTCAGTTTCCACAATTCCATAATCAACTTCTCCAAGTCGGGTGATAGCCTTCTGTTGGTTCCTTTCCTCAAAGAAACATGTCATTAACCGATCTGCACGGTGGATGCCGATGTGGGTAGCTGTCAATATCTTGTAAGCTAAATCCAAATTGTCTCGCTCATTTGTGTTAGTTCCCCTGGAGACATAAGTAATTCCAGAAACTGGATTGTGTCGGAAGATGTTGACTTCAGATGGATCAGAAAGGCAGCCTTTGTCGATGTATGTAAAGAGCTGCTTGATCTTGTCTCGTGTTGCCGAATCGTTCTTCAGAAACAATTTGCCTGATGGTCCATCGCCGCCAGTTGACAGTAGCATCTCTGTTTCTGCATCCTTGCCTCTAATGAATTCCAACACTGCCTCCACATTTCGCCTAAGCTGAGCCGGTGGAGGGATGACAGCATTGGCCTCTTTCATGATTTCCTTGTGGGTTGGCTCTCGATTCTTCTTTTGTTGCAGGTATTCCTTGGCTCGCTCATATTCAGCTCCTTCCACAACAAAGGTAGCTCGACTCAACAGTCCACGGAATATCCCAGCTTGAGGTGAATTCGCGTCTCTAAGGCAGGGGGTCCATCGCTTGTGCCAGTGGAAAGGATCAAGGAGAATCTTGACATCACCAAAGATCCGCTTGATTGTACAGTAGACTTGACAACAATTGTCCACATACACCACCTTGACAGAGTTGCTTAATGGAACATCGCCAATTGGTGGGATTGGTGTTCCTTCTGCAACAAGATCCCGAGCAGCTTCAGTTCTTCTTCTTCTCTCCTTGGCTTGCGAGTTTCTCTTCAATCGGTCATTCAGACGAACCAAGTCAGGCTCGATTTCACTGAAGGATTCTGAGTGCTTGAGTGCTTTCCAGAAGACAGTCAGACCATCCTCGTTTTGAATGGTGATGATGCACCTGTAAGGACAAAAACTCTTGCCAGCGCCAGTCCAGACTCTTATCTTTGCCGCCAACTTGTAATTGAAATCAATCTTCAATATCTCTGCAGTGAGACCCAACATCTTGCTCTCCTGGTACTCCTTCCTGTGATTGAAGACAGTTGTTACAAGGCTGTCAATCATGTGTTTGCTTACCACCCGACCAGCATATCCCCGCTTATCATCGAAGTTCGAAAAAAGGGGAGGCCGATTGTCCACAGGTTCTCCTCCAGCACCATCATTATCTCCAGCGGTGGTATCACCATCACCCAATCCATTATCTTGCACGTAATCAGCAATAGCATTCAGTGCCTGTTGAAGTTCCAGTTCGGCTGCAATCAGTTCCTCTTCCAGCGACTCGACTCTGGTCTGGTGGTTCTGGTAGTACACAGTCACCTTGTGCTGCCATGAGCGAATCTTGTTCCCCAAACGCCTTGGATGGTCATCAGCATCAGCAGCCAATAATTCCTGCATGGACTTTATCCCCATTTCAATCAACTTTCTCAGCTTGGTTCCTCCAAGACCTGGAAGGATGTTCTTGTTGGCTCCAAAGTGATTGCGATTTTCCTTGTCGCTCAGCATCCTCTTGAATTCAACATCCCCATTAGCTTTCCCCCGTGCAGATGATAGCAGAAGCCGAATTCGAGTGACGTTGTTCTCCCTCACATGCTTCGTGGACTGGAGTGTCCTTAATTCATCATCAGTTTGAACAACCACAAAGTCATCCATTGTCTTTGCCTTTTTCTTTGGACGGCAGTCAATCTGATCTCTGCCCACGGCTGATAGATAGAGCTCGAAATCACTGTAATAGGCACTGTATGCAAATCTCTTCAGCCGTTTTGCGATGCTGGCGGTACATTCGGTGGATGCCTCCAAGACAATTTGACTGTAAAGTTCATCGTCTACTGCATATCCGTGGCCCAAATAGAAGTTAAAGCTTGATCCATAAACACTCGAATCCAGTTTCATGCTCTCCTTGTTGTATCCAGCGAAACGTCTGCCACAAAGGTTGCAGGGGTAGAGGACAGTATCTAGGAACCGATGCCGGTGTACACCAAATAAAACTTTTGGGTTGTTGATCCACCGAGTCTTCAAAACATCGACATAGCTGTTTTTCTTGCAGTGCGGACATGTTGGAACGTGGCCCTGGAATAACAGATGGGGCACAAACACCGCCATTCCTTTCACATAGAAGGAATCCGCTTTGGTTTTCTTCGCGGCAGCATTCAACAGATTGCTGTTGTTTCTTCCTCCACCTGGTTGTACATGCTTCCAGTTATGCCCTTTGAGGAACGCACGATGGTCATTGTCAATGGATGCACGTGTAGACTTGATGAATGTCTGTTGTGCTGGGCTGAATTGCTTGAGCGGCGCATCTCCGGTTGTCATTGTGGTGGCAGGAGTGTCATTGCCATCCAATAAAGTGAGTTTCGAATCTCCACGCTGAATTGCACCGAGAGTTGAGGGTTAAAGATTAAACGGTGGGGATGGACTTCATCAAGACTCAAGAATATTTGGTTCCCACAAGGCACTGCAAGCGTAATAGTACATTTAAACTAGTATTTGACGAAATCATCGTGTCTGAGGAATGACATGAGTATTAGAGTCGAGACATGTGGTAGTTAAAGGTCGGGACCTGCAACGTCATCAAGGGCGTCTGTCCCCCCCTCCTTCTTTTTTTTTTCTTCTTGGTTGGAACGAGATCTTGGCCGCACCTCCCAGAGGGAGGGCACTGACGTCAATAGAGTTGAAGCCAAATGGGAAAAGCTACACGTGGAGTCCGTGAAGATTTTTCTCTTGTTGCTGTTGATTTGCTTTTTTTGAGACGGTTGTCAAACACTTGTCATCTGCATATCTTGTGCATTAGCTACATTGTCTGCATTTCTAAAGGAGGGTTTTCAGAGGAAGATAATGATGAAATCGTTTGCTGTGGTAGCGTTGCGCTGGCGGTGTCTCTTGATAGCCACCGCCCTGTTGTTTGGGTTGGCGGAGTCTTCTCGGTCTCGTCGGCCCTGGTCACTGCCACCGAGAATCGGCTCTCTGTTTTCTTCTGGGAAAAGCAACCATGGAATGCAACTTGATACTATTCGTGGAGGTGAACAGGCTGCCAGTACAGCAGCACAGCCCTCCTTGGATGAAAAGGTACAGGCAGCCATGGAACGATTGGGGATCAGCAAACCAACTACCGACGCAAAAGAGTCCACCAAAGAAACTACCAGCTCCGAGGAAGTCGAATGCGAAGATGGAGTTTGTCCCGTGCCCACTCCAACTAGTGAAGAGGCAGAAGCAGAGGCAAAAGCAGAAGCTAGTAGTAGTCCTGATGCTACCCCCGAGACAAAGGTGACACCAGCGGCTGCCAAGGATCCATACGATTTGGCAGATGAAATGGCCAAGGAACTACAGGTTCCATCTCATTTGGCCATGGCTGCCCTTGGCGCCACCATGAACGGGAAGCAGATCAATGAGCAGGCGGCAAGAGATATGATTCAATTTGAACTTGATCTCATCAAAGATATTCCCACGGATAGCCCCAACGTCCAAACACTGACAAAGGAAGGCTTTGACGAATTCCTATCCAGAAGGGCACTGGCCCTCACGGGGAATCAAATGGACGATGCCAGAGCCATCTTGATTGCGGATCAAATGGATGAGCAAGAAGAACGAGAAGAACAGCAAAAGGCAAAGGAACAAGCCGAAAAAGAGCGAGCGGAAAAGGAAAGAGCCGAACGAGAAAAGCAAGAACAAGAACAACAACCAGCATTCAAGGAAGTCAAGACTGACTTTGATCCCACTGCAATACCCGCCGCACAATCGGTTCCGGCACCTGCCCCTAAACCTGCTGCAGACCAAATGCCGAAGCCTGCCGCCAAAGAAAGCGTCGTCTTTGAGGCTACCACTGCTCAGTTGCAAGAGCTTGTGCTAGAGTCGCCTGTCCCTGTGATTCTAGATGTTTATGCTGATTGGTGCGGTCCCTGCAAGGTTCTCACACCTGCACTAGAAGACATGGCAATTAAGGCCGGCGGGATGTTCCGTCTCGTCAAGGTCAATACTGATAATGAACGACCTGTCAGTGCGGCCTTGGAAGTCACGGCATTGCCTACTGTCTTTGGAATTAGCAATGGCAAAATACTTCACATGTTCCAAGGGATGCCTCGTGATGAAAAGGCATTTCAAAACTTTCTAATGGGTTTGCTGGGAGCGGCACCATTTGCCCCGCCCGTAACAGTAGAGCAATCCGAAAAGTACGAAGAATTGACGACCAGCTTGATCAAGACTGCCGGTGCTGCAGCCTTCTCGTTTAGTGCCAGAGAACGACTCACCGATCACATCACAACCAAACTGGATGCTCTACATCAAAACCAAGAGGTAGACGATGTCGAAGCGTCTGCGACACTGCTGCGTACATTATTCAACAATGTTGTCAAGAATCCGTACGAGCCCAAATTCCGTAAAGTGAATCTAAACAATCCACGCATTGCCACCAGCATTGGGGCTAGCAAGAATGCACTTGGCGTGTTGAAGGGCGTTGGATACACTAAAAACGAGGACAATGAAATGTGGCTTGCCAAGGGCAAAAAGGTCATCAACGTGGCACCACTGGTGGTGGCGCGTGATGTCATTGACAAATGGGTTCAGACCAATCGACGGGAAATGGCCAAGGCGGCTCGAAAGAGAAAGGATGAAGCTGACCGGGCTAAATTGGAATTGGAGCAAGACGACGAAGAGGACGAGGAAGAAGAGGAGGAGGAAGAGATTGATCCAACAATTTGCAACCTCAAACTGCGTTTGGATGGCAAAAAGAAGGTTCATGAGGTAACCATGAAGGAGAGTGATCCCTTGAGCTCAATATTGGATGTCTTGAAGATTGATGCTTCCGCGGAGGAAGAAGTTCGGATTACGTGCGTTGCCAAGCGGCTGGTGGTCAAGTCTTCCGACGCTGACGCAATGGCCAAATCCTTGAAGGATCACGGTTTAATGCCCGCTGCCGCCATTGTCGTCAAGGTTGGTTCATCTACTGCACCAACTCCAGGAAGCAGTTCCATGAAAGACCGTGTAGCAAAGAGGAAGAAAAAGAAGGGAAGCCATACCATGCAAAGTGTGGGCATCTACTCCACAGAAGACAACGCCAAGGGCGAGTTAGTGGATGGCGGAGGCGGGGTGTGGTACGAACAAGACGTGTCTGATGACGAAGAGGATGAGCCTGCCAAGGAGGAGGAGCAAGCTGATGATGGCAAGGTTGAGGAAAAGGCAAAGGAAGAGCCAGGTGACGAGCCTTCAAAGGCCGAAGATGGCACTAACGATGATGAAGCAGGAGAAACAGAAGGAGAATCATGAACCTGCAAGTATGAAAGATCAAGAACAAGGTTGGCATAGCTAGATAGGACTATTGCAATCGTACGTAGGTCGTGTATACATATTCGAATGCCCACGTGAGGAAGGCTTTGACAAGTCCAGACATGAGCATTGGAGCGATATGAAGGCAGGAGCGAGCCCTCTAGGAAGCAAAGCTCCAAATCTCCAACAAGACAGGGGCAAGAAGCCATACCCAAATGAGGCGCCTATTTGTCTTCAAAGCGGCAGAGTCAGGCACGTCGGGGCTATCCACTGGCTCGTTCAAATCGAGCTCCGACTTCCCCGCAGTAGCAATGTTGAGTTTCACAAGCAGGTCCGGCGCAAACTTCAAATCCAGTTCCGACTTGTCCCCAGTTTCGATGTTGAGTTTCTCAATTTTGTAGCTTCCTGCGGTGACGCGCTCCGTCATTCCTGGTGGTATCACATTTTTGACGCTGTAAGCAAAAGTTCCAGTTTCTTCAAATGAAATGGCATTGAGATTGAAGGCTCCTCTAATCCCAATGCTCGTATCAACAAACCGGACTGCTGTCTCATTGTAGTACCAGAAAGCTTCATCTATGCAATCACAACAAATTCCACGGAGCGCAGCAACTTGTATTTCATCGAATACAGCTGCTGGACCGTTGAAGTAATTTGGATGATATCTTGGATTTCCAGTATGGTGGTAGGTAGAGTAGGACACATTGTCGGGGTTTGAAAGGTCTACAATAGCAACCATACGCTTGCTTGCATGGTTGGGGGCTTCACGGGGCCCGTTGTCACTGGTGTAGAAGTAATAGCCACGTTCGAGTTGACTACTGTACACAAACGCATCCTCTGTGTAAGTTTGTTCCGTTGGTCTAATGTACTCAAATGAAAAGGGCTCGACCAATCCAGGGCCACTCAGGGTGGCAGTGTTTCCATTCTCGTCAATCTCGACGGAAAAGTTTTGGGTTGGTGGTGTCGGTTGGAGGGGTTCGTGAATGAGGACACCTGGCGGAACTCCCACGGAAACATCCCCGGTGATTACGTCTATGGTGATATTCTGAACATGGAATGGTTCTCCCGTGGTCCATGAAAAGGGCTCCGTCTCATTGTATTCGCCCCATAGCGCCACGACCTTGGATGGATCGGAGGTCGTTCGAACAGATTCTTCTACAATGAACGTACCTTCACGAGCTGAGACGGAAATCGAGCAGGCCTCAGCAGTGTTGCTCACACTGAAAGCAAAAAGGGACAATGCAGAGATAATCAAAGTTGCAAGCATCATGGGATTCGACTCACTCAACAGCTCAACAGCAGCGCGGAGGCAAGTGGGTTCAGTTCCGGTATTTATTTGTGAGCCTCCCTGTGCCATGGGGCTGTGTCCCGCCTCTTCGCTTTGCTTGCTTCCAGCCTTCGTGTGGTACATGTACTAAAGGGAATGCTTCAGTCCTGCTTTGGAACATTTCCCGGCCTTTCGGAAACCCCTTTTGGGTTTCCTGAAGTCCCAAACGAAAACACGTCATCGCCCCACATTAGGGCATTCTCTAGTTGTACTCGTCCTAAAAACTCGTCCTAAGCTACTCGTCCTAAACTTAGGACGAGTTTGTAGGACGAACTGGCAATCTCTAAAAAAGTCGTTCTAAAACCAGACTTAAAATAGGACGAGTTTTAGGACGGACGAGTTTCAATCTTTAAAAAGCTGGTTTTAAATCTCGTCCTACCTGCACCTCTCCTCTATTGGCCTATTAAAGTGGTCCTGATAGTGTGGCTAGGAGCTTCCCACGGTACCGGTACCTGTTGAAGTTTGTTATCTTGGTACCAATAGAGGTGCAAGAGTATCTTGGTACGGTACATGTACCGGTACCCATAGAGGTGCAAGAGTATTGGTGCGAATTATTGGTGCGACTCGGAGTTACCAAAGAGGTGCGAGTTGAATCGTGTTAACTCAGTCGTCGATGAGTCGCCGATGACTGATGTCAAAAAGGAGACTCAAGGATTTTTATTAAGGGAATAGAGTGATCTGCCCATTAAGACCCGCAGGAGATTTTAAAAGACTATTGTAATATTCTAGGCTGATACCTTAAGACTATATTATTATTATGGCTATATAGCTAGGACGATTCTTTGGGACGATTCTTTAGAACGAGTTTTATTTTTCGTCGCAATTTCGAAAAATAGGACGCAAATTTCAGGCCGCATCCTCATTTTTGTGAAACAGAGCAACCTCTATTACCGTCCCAGTTTGCTCTCCTCAGCTAGCTAGCCTGCAACGACTCGTCACGGTACCGTGCCTACCCGTACCACCATCTCGACACATCCAACGACCCCCAATAGACCTCAACCTGTATTGGAAGAGGAAAGCATGTTGTCATCAACAACAGCACTTCCCGCCAGAGCGGCCATGAACTACTACAGCAAATCCTCATTCAATCCATTATCTCTGGTATCGGTGCTCTACTCGGCCATGGCCTACCTGTCGATTGCTTGTATCAAGCCCATTCCCATTCTCAATCGGGGACTGCCCAAGCTGCAAGAAATCCCGAAGACGGTATTGACGACACCCAAGGTTGCCATTGTGACTGGATCGAATACTGGAATTGGTTTTGAAACGAGCAAAGCTCTGGTGGAAAGAGGATACCAAGTAATACTGGCATGCCGATCCCAAGACAAGGCTCAGCAAGCCATGGAACGGATGGAACGAGAATTGGGCCCGTCTGCTGCTGGAAAGGCCGTCTATGAAGGATCATTGGATCTATCGAGCTTCCAATCAGTTCATGATTTTAGTCAACTCATTCGCTCCAAATACGACAAAATTGATCTCCTTGTCAACAATGCTGGACGCAACACCAGTGGTCCATCCGAAAAGGGCTTGGATCTCTGCTTTCAAACCAACTTTTTGGGACATTTTCTATTGACCCAAAACTTGATGGATCCATTGCTGCAGGCTGACGCACCACGAGTGGTTAATCTCTCCAGTGTAATGCATCATTACTGCCAAGCCGACACACACGACGAAACCTATTGGCGACAAAGTGCACTCTTTGGAAATCCCCATTCCCGTGAGAGTTCGTACAGTGCTTCCAAATTGGCCGCCCTGTATTTTACCATGGAACTCAATCGCCGCTATCGAGCCAACGGTTTGCGTTCCATTGCCGTGAATCCCGGAGCCGTCAATTCGGATATCTGGAGGGATTATCCGCCATTGATACAGGCCATTAACAAACGAATCTTTCTCAACAATCAACAGGGATCTTACACAAGCGTTGCAGCAAGTGTTTTGGACAATTTGCCCCCAGATGTGATTTATTTGCAACCGTATCATCAAGTCCAGGGGAGCAGCAGCACTCCCTTTCCTGTCTTTGAAATGCTGGGTCCTTTTGTTGGTTATCAAGCTATACAGCCCCGTCTCCCCAAAGATGGGACCAATGGAGAATTGACAGCGCGGATACTCTGGAATGTTAGTGAAGATCTGGTTTCCACCAAAAAAGTAGACTGATTTCTATAAAGGTATTGCTAGCTATAAGACAATTATCAAATTCTAAATTGCTAGCTAGTAGCATCCTTTTCTTCTTCTTTTTTTGTACTTTTTTTTGAAAATTAAAGACAGGGTTTGGTCTGGTATGGTTGGATTTTACAGAATTCGCTAGCAGGATCATCAGAGCCATATTGTAGCTGCCCAAGTGAGGGCAATGCTCCATCGAGCAGAAACAAAGTAGCGAACCACAGGCTAAGGTTTAGACTGGACCACTTGCTAGCCAAATGCTGGGAGAGCCGTTTTTACTACTAGGGTATGACAAAAGTGATTAGTTGAAGGGGCTCCAGAGAGGAGAATGAGGAGCATTAAGCTACTCTGGATTCAAGCATCTAGTTGCACATGTTTTTTGAGTGCACATGTATGGCACAAAAGTGAATATTTGAAGTGGTCCAGCTATTTCGCAGTAGGCTGCTGGTACATGTATTGTATTACCGTATGCTACTGGTATCGGTAGCACATGGAGTGCACTACCAGCGCTTTTTTTGCCCCCCCCCTCTGCGACTTATCATTGCCGTGGTACCGGTAACCAAAGGCCCTGGTCAATTGTTGTCCTCTCGATTGTAGCGCACTTCCATTGAGTCGACAAGGTGATCCACTGCTAGCTGGTGCCACTACCGGAACCCCTTCTGATATTTCAAACCGTTCACGAACCAACATGGCATCCACAGACGCCGAGAGCAAGTCAACCGAAGCAGCGACTTCTTTGCAGCGCAATGGCTTCAAAATGAAGTTCAAACCAGGCTGTGCCGAAGAATATAAGAAGCGCCACGATGATATTTTTAAAATAATTTTTGCCCAAGTTATCCAATTTACTCAAAGATACCGGTACCGCTACAGCAACCCCTGACAAGCTAGCTTGGCTTTCAGTCATGGTTCTTTGTTATCTTAAAAACAGGGCATTCAGTCATGCTTGGACCTAAACTCGATTGACAGCAGCGCATAGAGAGCCTACCGATACTGTGCACGCGAATCTCAATGCTTACCTTCACGTGACACATGGACCATCCACACTACGACTGTACCTGGTACCAGTCTGGTACCGGTGGTACGGGACCAGTACTCTACCTGGTAATAGAGTACCAGGTACAGGGGTGGTTTGTACAGTATTTTGTATTATACTCAGCTTAACAAATGGAAACTGGTCACGGTACCAACACATATGCAAACTAGTTTCTTGGCATCTCGACGGAACCAACCAACAACCAACAACGACACCACAAAAAGACAGGGTCTGCGCAATAAAACCTGAACCTGCCAACAACATTGAAAGAAGAAACCATGTTGTCATCAACAATGGCGCTTCCCGCCAGAGCGGCCATGAACTACTACAGCAAATCCAGATCGTTCAGTTTATTGTCTCTGATATCGGTGCTCTACTCGGCCATGGCCTACCTGTTGATTGCTTGTATCAAGCTGGTTCCCATTCTCAATCGGGGACTACCCCAGCTGCAAGAAATCCCCAAGATTGTCTTGGCGACACCCAAGGTTGCCATTGTGACTGGGTCGAATACTGGAATTGGTTTTGAAACCAGCAAAGCTCTGGTGGACCGAGGATACCAAGTGATACTGGCATGCCGATCCCAAGAAAAGGCTCAGCAAGCCATGGAACGGATGGAGCGAGAATTGGGCCCGTCTGCTGCTGGAAAGGCCGTCTACGAAGGATCACTGGATCTATCGAGCTTCCAATCAGTTCATGATTTTAGTCAACTCATTCGCTCCAAATACGAGAAAATTGATCTCCTTGTCAACAATGCTGGACGCAACACCAGTGGTCCATCCGAAAAGGGCTTGGATCTCTGCTTTCAAACCAACTTTTTGGGGCATTTTCTATTGACCCAAAACTTGATGGATTCATTGCTGCGGGCCGACCAACCACGAGTGGTTAATCTCTCCAGTGTAATGCATCATTTCTGTAAAGCCGACAGACACGATGAAACATATTGGCAACAAATTGCCTTCTTTGGAAATCCTCATTCCCAGGAGTATTCGTACAGTGCTTCCAAATTAGCCGCCCTGCATTTTACCATTGAACTCAATCGCCGCTATGGAGCCCAGGGCTTGCGTTCCATTGCCGTGAATCCCGGTGTCGTCAATTCGGATATCTGGAGGCATGCTTCGCCAAAGATGCAGGCCATTTACAAACGGATCTTCCTGGACAATCAACAAGGATCCTACACGAGCGTCGCGGCCAGCGTTTTGGACAATTTGCCCCCAGATGTGATTTATTTGCAACCCTATCATCAAGTTCAGAAGAGCAACACTCCCTTTCCTGTCTTTGAAATTATGGGTCCCTTTGTTGGTTATCAAGCTACACAGCCCCGTCTCCCCAAAGATGGGACCAATGGGGAATTGTCAGCACGGATACTCTGGAATGTCAGTGAAGATCTGGTTTCCACCCATAAAGTAGACTGATGTCTATAAAGGTATAGCTTGCTATAACACAGTTATCACAAGATATCTGCATGTTTTCTGTTCAGTGCTCGGGTTGAATCTTTGCAGTTCACAATCCGTCCTGACCCTCAAGCCTCGAGCAGGGAACAGTGGACCAAATAATGCAAGCGGTACCAAAAGCAGTCACGGAAACCCTTTCAGCTGATTTGGCTGTAATCTTCCCCCATCGCAGGACTTATCATGGTCGTAAAATCAGTCTTAGTATCTCAAACTCTTACTTAGGAGTAGAGCTCCAAAAGTGGTTCATCTGTTCATCTTAGTGGGAATGTTCATTTTTCTATTGGAGGCAGTTGCAGCAGTTGCGACGTTGGAAGCGGGTCTCCCTTTGGCCGGGACAGTTTCAATTGGCATCTCATTCTTCTTGGAAAACAACAAGCAATCCAAGAGGCTATTGGCCAGCTTAACATAATGACACAACGGACCACTCATCAATGAGACAGTCAGAAAAACGGGAGGGAAGCAAGACATCTTTATCATCATGACGCCTCGGGAGTATCAAGAATTGCACGACAGTTTCAACCTATTTGACGAAAAGATGGGGTTTCTGCAATTATCCCAATCGACCAATGATATGGTATCGGAAGAAGTGAGAAACTTTGGAGAACAACGAACCGACCATCGCCGTCGAAGGTCCGCCACATCCTTGGAAGTAGGAAGTGTGCACAACAATAGCCAGCGCAAATCGTTTCCCGTCAATGAACACCGTGGCAAGCGACGAACGGGACGCAAAAGTACCGGACAAAGTACCAAAAACAATACTACTAATGAATCCCCGGCACGGCGTCGCGATCGCAGCACCAGCAATTCACGTGATCGGAGTAACAGCAATTCACGCGATCGCAGCACCAGTACCACCCGATCCGGTGGGAGCAGTAAAATCCGAGGCCGAAGCAGCAGTGTGGCCAATAAACGAAATAGCCATTCGAGGCAGAACAGCAAGAGTTCCTTGAGCACTAAAAAGACTGCCAGTAAGAGTCCCAAGCGATCATCTTCCAAAGAACATACTAATACGACAATACCCAAACCGTCCTTGCAACGCAATAAAAGTGGTCCTGGAAGATTGCAGGACAGTTCCAAGAATCTTGACTATAATGACGCCAACGAAGAGGAGGAAGAAGAAGAAGAGGAAGTGCCCCCAAGATTATCATCTTCCAAACGAGTTAGCAGTAGCAGTAGTAGCAACAAGAAAAATCGTGGAAGAAGTCGCAAACAACGAAGCAGTCTACCCGCCAACGAACCTCGCTCGGGCCCCAAAAAAGTTCCACCCGAAGCGTCTCCTTCTCCGTCCGTGCGAAAAAGCAAAAATACCGCTTTGCACTTATTTGATCGCAGTGTCGGATCCGAAGAAAGCTTTTTTGCAGAGGAAGATGATCCCACTCGACGGTTGGTCAAGGAAGCGGGGTATCTAGAGGCCAGCGAGTACATTAGCAACTCCAGGTCGGTTTCGCAGAGTCGAGCCAAAAGGGACGACAAAAACAATAATAATGCATCTTCCAGCACCATGAGGTCGGTGTCGCTCAGTCGCAAAAAAGACCACGGTAACAACAATACATCGGCCAGCTCTCTGAGGTCAGGGTCGCTAAGTCGCAAAAAAGACGATAGAAACAATACATCCTCCAGTACTCTGAGATCAGGGTCGCTAAGTCGCAAAAAAGACGACAGAAACAACAACACATCCTCCAGTACTTTGAGGTCGGGGTCGGTCAGCCGAAATTCTGTCAGCAGGAATAACACCTCGTCGAGCACTCTGAGGTCAGCGTCACAGAGCCGGGCCAAACGAGACGACAAAAACAGTACATCTGCAAGTTCCTTACGGTCCGCGTCACTCAGCCGGGCCAAAAGGGAAGACAGAAATCATTCCTCTGCCAGCTCCTTTCGGTCACAGTCTCTAAGCCGGGCCAAAAGGGAAGACAGGAACCATTCGTCTGCCAGCTCGTTGCGATCACAGTCTCTGAGCCGTGCCAAAAACGAAGACAAAAACAATACATCTGCGAGTACTTTAAAGTCAGGGTCTATAACCACCGGAAGCAAGGAAGCTAGTAGAAATGACGAGGACGATTTCAAAATCATCCGGTCAGCTTCCCTGAGCCGACCCAAGGGCGTGGATGACTACAAGGATGACAAAAATAAGAAAAGATCGTCCTCCATCATGAGCAGAAAACGAGAGTCCGCCAAAAGCAGTAAGGATGAGAACGACAGCAGCGGCAACAATCCAAAGTCGACAGCACCGAGGAAAAAGGAATCGTCAGGGAAAACCAAAAACAACAACAACAACAACAACAACAAGTCTCTGAAAAGAATAGGAACATATTTCCCCAAAAACGAGCCACGGGGTGGTCTTGTTCGTCGTCGGTCATTCACAGATGCTTCGTCCATTTTAATTTTTGATGATGAAGACGCCAGTATTATGAGCGATGAAAGGAGCGTGGGAACACGACAAACAATCCTGGACATTCTGGCTTCACCCACCACATCTCGACCCAAGTTGTCCTTTCCAATTCAAAGAAGGGTCCCGAGTCAACCCCATCCGGAACACTTGAAACGAAAGAGCCGCACGGCAACAGCAAAAGACAAAACCCGCAGTTCTTCAAAATCCAAGCGAAAAAGCCGAGCCCAAGGCAACATGCCGACGGCTGTCCCAATGACGCCATCCCGCCTTCCCAATCTTCTGGCACCGCATTCTGATGATGAGCACGAGGATGGACATGATTCTCATAAGAATCTGCTGGAAAACATTAGCATTTCGGATATTATGAGTCCAGTCAAGAGTAAAAACCTTTTGGAAAGGATCGCGAAGGATGCCGCTTTGGCCCTTACAGATCGATGGCACACGGTCCCAGTGGGCGCGACACCTGCACCAGAAACCAGTGGCAAAAATAGCGCCAACAACAATAGCAACGGCGAGAACTCTCCGGAACCTTTCGTTGGTTTCAAAAACAATGACGATACCCAGGATGAAACAGAAGAAGAAGCAGTACCGCCTGTTCGTGCTGGCAGTGCAGCTGAGCGAGAGGCCAGACGCAGAAGCCGCAGAGAACGCATTAAGGAAAAAACTGGAGGAGGAGAAGTACGCAAACGACGGAGCGAAAACGTAACATCGCCCAAGCGTCGGGAACGCAAGCATTCGGACGCAATGATGAGCAAGTCCGACACTCACTTTTCCGTGCGTCGACGGTCGACAGCCCCTAGTGCAGGCCAACGGCGTCAGTCAGCAAGCCGCAGTCGATCCCGATCGAACTCGCGGTCGTTGTCGCGGTCTGCCCGTTTGCGGCCCCGAAACTCCTTGGCAGCCAACCCAGAGGAGCAAGCCAACTTTCATCGACGTGCAGAGTCGATCTTTACACCCAAACTCGACAATGATGATACTGGGGGGGAATCCGACGTCAGCGATCGAATGGAGCACGAGATCAAGCCAGAACCTCCAAGGCGAACGTCCTTGCTGACTATGCAGACACTATATGGGGGAGGTCGAGTGGAGACTGGAGTTGCGGAAAAGGACGATTCGGAACAAGGGGAGCGAGGCAAGCGCTCAGCATCGCTTGGTCCAACGAGGAATTCGCAACGCAAACTACCTGTGGAGGAAGATCTAGACGTGGCTCAACATTCAGGAAGTAGAATGCTATCGTCAGTTTCCGACACGGGTTATCGGATGCGAACAGCTTCGACTGGAAGAGCCAGTAGACGGCGTCTTTTTGATTCTTCTGGGGCTTTGGATACCGAAGCGGTGAAACGAGGTGGACGGAATCGTCTTGCCAAAGAAAGAAAGAGCCGAACTTCCTCTTCAGACTTGGAAAACGACTTCAACAAGAGCGACATGGAATTGTCACACGAGAGCGCGAGCACTTTGAAGAGCAACGCGGGAAGCCGGGGAAGTAACAAATCCGGTTCAACTCACCATCAAAATCAGCGGCGAAGGAGGCACACAGTGGCGAAAGATCAGTTGCACAAGAGCATCTCGACCATACCCGACTTGGAGCCCATGGAAGAGGAGGCATTGGTTGCGGCCTCAGCTCATTCCAAGGCCCAAAAGTTGGACTCTATATCAGAGCAGGTGTGGCAAAGAAGACGTCGCGCTTCTTCCGTGGGCAGAGATGAAATTTAGACGAAAATTTCATCACGGTAACGCTCTAAAACTAGCTTGTATCTTGTGGAAGCAAAGAAGCCGTGTTCAACCTGCCTACTACCATCAAATCCTCGATCCGTCAGCTTGCTGTCGCCGATATGATCTTACGAAAAGGTGTTTCGACTGCCAATGTACCCCAATAGCCTGAAGGAGGAGCGTCCGAACCCCAGAGTCGGACCCTTAACAAGATCAGCGAAAAGCGAAGACGACGTCGAGACTGGGGGGCATCATGAAATTTGAATGTATCCGTTACAATAGCTGACTACAACTAGTTCAAAGATGCTTGCACTAGCAGCCATGGGAGCTCTGTTGGAATAATGAATTGCGTTGCTTCATCGAAGCTTGTAGCTATAAGCACTCTTGGTCTTGTGGCAGGTTGACTTCTAGCTACCTAGTAGGAGTAGCAGTAGCAGTTGCCGTTAGAGGCTGAATTGGGTACCGGTAGAGGAGCAAATAGATACAAAAAGCAAGTTTGATAAGGAAAGCCCCCTCTGAATTATCGACGGACACAAAGTCAGGTACCACACGACTTACCCGAGTAGCTTCTTTCCTTCTTTTGACTCGAAGTTCAGACCAGGGAGACTGATTGCCGGAGGCTTGTCTTGCCCCTTGACCACTGTTCCCTGTCCAAACGTCCCACCTAGGATACCCACTTCGCCTCCTTCGCTACTAACAGACCCAGAGAGTCCATCACGTCTGTCATCTTGGGCGCAGTAATCAAGGCAGCTTTCAGTACAGTAGTTGGAAGTATCGTTGGGTACCACCTGCTTGCAATTCTTGACGCAATCCTGCAAACAGTCTGGTTTTGCCAATGCCGGTTGAGGAGCACTGGACCAACCAAGGGCAAAACTGGATAAGAGAATTCCGGCTGCGGGTGTTCCCATCAGAAATGATCTTCTCGAGAGTTCGCCATCTTCTTCTGCCGCAGTCGACGACTCGTGTGATGCCAGGGAGATGAGGGGCGATGTTTGCTTTCCAGCTGTGGATGTGAAGGCCAAGGCCACTGGAAGCAGGACAGCGAGGGCAATCAAAAGTGTGCGAGATACACTGTCGACTTGTTGTCGTGAGTTAGCCATGGTGAATTCCTCTGCTGTTGTGGTGGTACAGTCGTAGTTTCTTCCAATGGCTTCAAGCTAGCAAGTAGTGCTTCCGACAAAGATTTGTCTGTTGTTGTGAGGTGAGAGCTTGATGGCAACGTGATGGTCACCCGCGCCACTCAATTTGTACGGTATCTTTTTAGCGTTAGGGTCACTCATAGAAGCTCAACAGCTGCCCCCCTAACCTTCTTCGCCCCAACAAGACCTTGCACGGATCCTTTTAATAAAACAAAAACTACATGTACGGTAATGTAACTCTTGCTTGCTGTTGGCTCAACCTCGCGATGGACGGGCAACGCTGTTGCTACGTCCACGAGCACCTCTTTGATCATTCGGTTTGGTGTGCGGGGCCTCGGAGCTACCTGAAGCAGCAGCAAACTGGTAGGCCATGGCCGGCTAGAAATTCTGGCTGCCATCCAACAGATTGCTCCTACGATAAACGCACGCCCAATATTCATTCAGTTGTGTTTCGATTATCTTTTACTTTCTCAAAACTAAAACTACAATTTCCAAAAAAGGGGTGTCTTCTGAAATGGGCAAAACTTGCAACATGCATCCACCATCCTCATCAACCAACGTGTGACAACTGCCGCCATCCTCTTGATGGCCGATCTATCTATCGAGCCAACAAAAATCCAGACTGGCTAGTCACTGCACCAAAATACGCTGGTTGAGTTTTGTCTGCTTGCTTGCTTTCTTCCTTTACTCTTCCTTGGTCAAACCGTTAAGCTTCATTTCGTGGTCATTCAAACCACTGTTGCCCCAGTCATACCAACCAACACCCTTGACGGTGGTGTAAGCCAGAGTGGCAGGCAACAAGGCTGATCCAGCCCAAGATCCGGCAATGGCACTTCCTGCAACAGTTCCCAGAGCAGGGGCCACATATGGCTCAAACCAGGCAGTGCACGTTCCAATGTAGGTAGAATAAAGGCCACTCTTCAATTCTTGTTCTCGGTGTCCTTCGTGTTGGGGGTTCAAGGCGGCATCTCCAGCACAGTACATGGCAACACCACCAAAGATGAACAAAAAGGTGTGGGCGACAAATGTGGCAGGGGACTTGGCAAAGCATAGGGGGCGTCCCAAGTACTTTCCAAAGAAATGTTGAGAGGTGTGGTCGGTAATGGCCAAGCAACCAGCGACGCCGACAATGTGCTGTGTGCGCGTTCCCCACCAGTTCTGATCCACGGGGCGGCCAATGAATTGGTTAAAGTATCCATAGTCCATCTGTTGTTGTTGTCGTTAATGTTGTTGTTTGTAGTTGTACCGGTAGCAGTAATCAGGTCAATAAAAGCGTGAAAACAATTGATTGAAAAGGCCAGTGTGAGATCAAGAGCAAGTGGACCAGAAAATACGTTCGCAAAGAAAAAGGGCGCTCACCTTTTGGGTTGGATGCTGCAAAAAGTTGGACAAGAAATCTGCCGTCATATAAGTGGCAAATGTGGTTGCCACGGCAGAAGCTGCGAAAACAGATGCCTGAGCGGCTTCTCCAGAAGCTTCCCCACCAGCCGAAGAAGTGGACTTGAAGCGGCGGAAGGCGCCATTGAACAGGTTTCGAGAGGCTCGGTTAAACAACATTTTTCTCGGTCAGGTTAAAATAGTAAAGGTAGTAACACTGAATCGAATCAAGACGCAAAATTGAAAATAAATGAGAGAGAGAGAGAGAGTTCTTTTCCTCTTCCCACACAAAATCGAATCCTTTTTCTGTGGATGAGAATGGTAGCACCGAGAAGGCAGAGCCAAAGATACTAGCTCTAGCTAGTAGGCAAACAAAGATACCATCCTTTGGTAATGCAACGCTCTTGGAGGTTGGTGCTTCCTCCACCAGGCTCTTGATGACAACAAGAGCCTCACAAGAGGAAGAACAAGGATTTGAGAACCCTTTGAGAGGGAAAAGTGTGTTAGGGTAGCACGATCAACCATCCAAAAGAAGCAAAAGATCCTCCCAGGCATGGATGAAAGTTCATTACTGCCGGAATTTGTGCACCACCTGAAGCATTAGTGACCACTACTCATGGCAATTATACCAAGCCTTTCGCTCGAGTAGCCAGCTAGCCAGCTAGCTAGCTAGCTAGACAGTGTTTGCAGCAATTGGACAGGAGATTGAGCACGGATGGCACCTCTACAGAGGAAGGGAAGGAAACCGAGCAAGGGCTGGATAAATGAACAGCTTGGAAGCAGTGGTTCAAGTACACGCAAGTGACAAGAGTTGAGCAACTACCATTTCAAGAGTGTTTGTGGCGGTGGGCCTGCTTCAGAGTTGCTGGAGTATTAGCTTACACATCGCCAGTGGAACAGCATCCTCTCGCTACCGGTAGCTAACTACTAGAAACCAACGTGTAGTTGGTACCTTGAAATGCGGTGAAGACCATGCTTACTACTACGGTACCGGTAGCTCTGGCTAGTCCTCAGTCGAGTCTAGTATGCATAGCTACCATGGTACCGGTACCGGTACCAGGCAGCTCCGTCCGCGTCCTGATGATCCAACATTCGGTCCAGTGAGTCACCAATGGATTGAATCCGTGACTTTCAAAGATACTCACGTCATAGATCTCGATCTCCAAAGATCTGACACCAACCACGGTTCTTGGCTTGCCGCTGATTCATTGCTAGAGCTCAATGCATTACAGTTGCCACCGATAGACACAAACTACAAGCTTTCTAAAGCAAGTTTTAGTTGACCATCATGAAGCTCGGAGCATTCCTTATCTCGTCGGCAGCGGCATTGGCAGTGTCAGATGCTTTTTCCCCCGTCCAACAATCCGTCCGAAACAGCAATGTTGTCCAGTTGCGAAGCAGCAAACAATCGGAAGATTCCTGGCAAAATCAAGTTGGCAAAATACTGGCCACTGGTCTAGTGACCGCATCTCTTTGGGCGGCACCTGCAACAACAATACTGCAACATAATCCTTATTTTGACCAACTGACTTCGTCGTCGGTGGCCAATGCGAAACAAATGGCTTCGGCGTCAGGATCCCGAGTCAACAAGGACCCAGAATCACTCCTTCGATATGGGCTTCCCATCAACAGCAAAGAGGTGCGTTTGGATTGATATACTCTATGAGACCCTGGTGGGATTGGCAGGTTCTCGAACTTGTAGGATTGCCTTGCTTGTGCTGCACTTAACCATTATTAAATTTTGCTGTTCTGTTCGATTAGGCTCGAAAGCTGCAGGGAGAAATTGAAGCTATTAAACAAGATGTGGGAACGAAACGAAAAGCTGCTGCTCTTGACCATGTCAGGACTGCGAAGCGCATGCTGAATGATGCTAACCTGATCAAAGCATGCCGAGACGGCAAGATTTGTACCTCCATTGTCGAAAAAATGAGCACTGAAATTGAGCCCATTTCTGCAGCACTGAAAGATTCCATGGAAACTCTTAATGGGTCCGAGCAAGAACGCCAAGCTCTGGACAAGGCATACGTTAGCCAAGACAGACTGTCAAAGCTGCTGACATCCTTAGAAGAGCAAATGATACCAGAAAACTATGAGGTCAAGGTGCCTAGTGCCTATGATGATTTGCCTCAACTAAAGAAGCGGGCAACTGTGGAAATGGTATTCAAAAAGCCCAATAATGAACCCTTCGATGTGAATGGCCAAAACTACAAAGAAGCAAAGATGAAAATGGTGATTGATGGGTACACTTGTAAGCAGCTGGAGACTGTCTTGTTTGGAAATTCAACAATCTAACTAACACATCTCGTGCTGGTTGGTGTTGGCGCTCTGCTGGTTGTGTTTACCTGGTCATTGTTACCATCATTTCTGGTTTGGGCCTTACTAATAGCTCCTGTGACGGGAGGAAACTTTGTGGATTTGGTGCTAAAGGGGTTCTACAACAATATGGAGATCCAAAGATCTGATGGCTTTGTCGTTCAAACAGGCGATCCTGCAGGAGAGGCTGATGGGTATGTCGGAACCGCTGGAAAAGCTCTTGGTGCTGGCAAGCACGGTGAACGTTTAATCCCGTTGGAGATCTTTGTGGTTGATGACAAGGCACCAACCTACGAAGTATCAATCGAAGAAGATGGACGAGGTGGGCAGGCTACCGTGCTTCCTTTCTCAGCATATGGTGCCATGGGATGGGCTCGAGAGGAGTATGATCCCAACAGTGGCAGCTCTCAATTCTTTTGGCTCCTTTTCGATTCTGATTTGACCCCCGCGGGCAAGAATGTCTTGGATGGAAACTATCCATGGTAAGGCAGTCATGTTTATCGTGGTGCATCGCTCTGTTCCTCTCTAACAGTTTCTGCTTTCCCTTCTTTCAGCTTTGGGTATGTTGTCGAGGGAGAAGATTTCTTGCGTGATATCAAGGAAGGTGACACGATCGTGTCCGCAAAGGTCACAGAAGGCAAAGAAAATCTGGTCCAGCCGAAGTGAGCTAGCTACTAATGTCAACTAGAGCAACTAATTTCAAGTAGACTGTCGCTCAGTCTCCTCCTTGTAACACGTATCGTACAAAGCAAAAGCAAGGTAAGAGATCATGACAGATCTCATGCTGGTAGCTTCGCCTTCCACTGAACGGTACAGATTAGAACACAGACGGTGTCGCCCTGCGCAAACGGACAGATAACGTTCAACCGAAACACCTCAGTTTATCCTCAACCTTTTCGACTACACCCGAACCTTCAATAGAGTACTCTTTTTTCACAGTCATGAATTCAAACAGACTTCACGTGACAGGCTTTCTCTCATTCCTCCTCCATCCACCAAAACCACACAATGGCGTCTATCGGTATGGACAGCCTCAGTTGAGGGATCTCGCTCCTCCTGCTACCTGGTACTAGCTATTACGGGTAAGTCTAATATCAAGTGTGTTATTATTGAAGGTGCAGCACTAACATCTCTCTCTCATTGAATTCCTATTGTAAACAGGAGAGAAATCCAAGCTTGACCGTTACCAGTATCCAAGGGGATGGATTGATCGAATCGATCGCAATGAGGTAATAAGCATACGATATTATCAAGAGTGTTATTGAAGGTACAGCGCTGACTTCTCTCCCTCGTTGAATTTCTATGGTAAACAGGAGAGAATTCCAAGCTCGGCCATCAAAGGTGAGTTGGCATTTAATTATTCGAATCGAATCGGTCGCACCTCTATTGTCAAGCCTCACTCAAGCCGGTCGTCTCCGGTGCAGATTCGAAAGCCATCCCTCATTGAATCCTATGGACCATGGGATGGCAGTCAGTTCTCGGCCCATGACGGCCAAGTTGGTGCAATTTGAAAAGCAAGAGTACGTCGCCGGTTTTCTTCAGTATCAGAAGAGAAGAGAAAACCATATCTATTTCTTACTTTCTGTTCTCTCACTGCTGACGGCCAAGGAAATCCCATTGTCGAGGTCGAACGAACGAAACGATCGCTCCAGATAACAGGAAGAGGAGAGGCTACCGCACGGAGAAGACTGTTAACTCCAGTCCTACCAACAGCATGAACAAACGTCGTCGAGTCATTGAAAAGGCAACAAGAGGAGGAGGCTACACGACAACTCGAAACGCACAGAGGAGAGTGCATCCTGCTACTGGATTCACCCCTCCAGTGTTATTTCCTAGTGTTTTGGTGGTGATTCCTGTGTCTGTACCCATTTTCCTGCATGCACAAGTCCTGGTACATTAAGATAGACGTAACTAGCTAGGAAGACAATAGAACGCCAATTACCAACCAATAGACCATACCCATTACACTACTCTAGACACCTTGTCGATTCAATAGCATTGCTGGGTCCAGGTTCCGTGAGCTTAACTCATACGGGTAGACTCTCTCTGAAGTTTTGGTTTCACAAACAAAAACTTCCAATTTGGTTTTGGTCAGACCGACCAACTAACTGTTCAGTTGAGCAGGGCGAGACCGTCTGTGACATAATCCTTGTCAAGAAGGGAGGGAGACTTCGCATATGGGCTCTCTCTGTGGTTTTCTCTTCACCGCTCCCTCCAACACTATCAGCTAGCTAGAAGTTGTGGAGATCATCGACAACCAGATCTGTCATCCTCTCGCCCTTACTCGCTGTCCCCCAACTGAATATCCTAATAATGAACTGCACTTCCACTACGGCACTGTTAGAAAAGATGGTACATGTAGCGGTGGTGTAAATTGAGTATGGTTTTTACTTTGATGGATGGCGTGCAGCCACGAGGATCAGGTAGCCAAATTAGAACAAACCCAAAAACTTTCCCTTCTTCAGTTTCTTCTCGTCTTTTTCCAATTCTACCAAGAGACGATCCTTCTTTGCTTGGGCAGCCAACCGGGCTTCTTCCTGTGCCTGCAGTTGTTTGGTGGTCAAAGCTGCCTTTTTCTGGTATTTGTCTGCAGATTCGAGCACCAACTTGACTGTGGATCCAGCACGGACACGGATGGCTGCAAGTACACGCGTCAGACCAACTCCTCGGGTACTCCACATGTCATCTCCAAAAGTTGCCGAACACATCGTCACAATATCACCTTCCTTCACCTGTTGGATTTTGCAGCGTAGAAACAAAACATGACAAGGTCAGCCTTGTTAATCTGCATCAGGGGAAAGTACTCCGGTATCTCCTCCTCTCACCTTTCCGGTCCTAGCGGCATTTCCATTTGGTGCAACAGTCTTCCGAGAGAATAAATGATGAGTAAGACAAGAAGAAATGACCAAAAATCACTTTTGGCAGCAAGATGCACTATCTCTCTCTCACCTCCACATAGACATTTCCACGGCCATCCTCAGCCAGGATCACTCCCAGCGGACGGACCAACTCGACGACAGTGTCGTCTGCGCCAGCATTTCGACTTGATCTGGCCCAGCGCAAGAGATCGTCATCGTTTGCCATGTTGAGCGCTGTCGTCGACGAGATCTGAGTTGGCTTTGCCGCAGGGGCAAACGCAGCGGCACCATGAAAAAGGGCAGCGATGGCCAAGGTGAACACGGACAGCTTGCGGTACATTTTGAAATCAGTGCAAAGGTAGCTCAACGAGTATTGTGATGCCTAGCTAGCTGAGGGTAAGGCAATCAGATTGGTGTCCTGTCCGGATGACACATCGCATGGTCAGCCCAATCTTCTGTCCGCAGTCAGAACACCATCTTGTGGCAACTCACTTTCACAGTTGCCACCAACACGTCATTGTTTTCACTTTCCACGGGCTATTTTCCACGCCACGGTCTCGAGTTGCATTCTTGCACTCCGAACACCCAGTGCACGTGCCGATGATGCTGAGAGGGAAATGGACCCTCAGTACCGGTATCGATAAGCTCTGCTATCATACAAGGAATCTATGGAAACTAACGGCATGAGACTGATACGGAATGGTGTACTCAGCTGTCGGTTTTTGCATGTGGGAGGGTCGTTTTCTGTTTCGGCACACGGAGCGTTGCAAGGAAAATTGAGGTTCAGTTTCTATCGTGGACTTGAAATATTTTTGAAAACGAGGAAAATAGTAGATGATTCCCATCGAAAGATGTTCGATGGAAGAAACGAATGAGTGAAGTGTCGTTGTCAACAGCAAGAACACCGTGATGGTCAACAGAAGTGATTGCCTGTTTGTTATCGACCCACAATTTGCCGCTGAAGCAAGTAAGATAATACCACAACTAGCTAGCTTGAAAGAAAACCCCACCAGGAAGCACCCTGCACGAATCTACCATGTTCTTTTCCACCACAACTGATACCACCACCAGCAAGAACGACGGCAACAACAATGACAATGACGCCGGCAACAACATGGACACCAAAGACAAGACTGAAGATACGACTGCAAACGTCAAAGAGGAGCTCCAGCGTGTTCCGAGTGGTACGATGAAGAATTGCCATGTCGACTTTGACTTGATGGACGACCTTCTCGACATAACTGACAAAGACACTGAGTACCGCCGTGCCTGGGTAGCCATTCGAGAGAGCGAGGATTCGTCTGTTTGCAGCGAGGATTCCATGGACCTGATCCCCGATGACAACAGTGTGGACTATCTCACGGCAGCCGTCTCGGAGGTTGTCTCGAACTTTATTCACAAGGTTGTTTTGTGTGGATGCTGGACCGAAGAAACTCCCAAGGAGGTTGTCATTGTCCATGACGTAGTAGCGTAATATATTAGGGGAGGGTTTTGTGAACGCCTCTTGTGTAGTGTAGAATACCGTGTATCGGTACTAGAATCCTCCCTCTTATACATAGACACCACACTGTGTGGCTTCTGCTACTGCCAAGGAAGCAAATCAAGTGAAGCATCTCTGCTCTCTGGCTGTTTAACGGGCTTCTGCGAGTAGGAACACTGCCGTATCAACGGTGACGGCAGATGGTGGCCATGATATCATTCTCGTTGGAACAGCCAGTTTTAGTACATGTACCTCAGCAGCATAGACGTCGCCTCCGTGCTCTCCATAGAATACCGGACCGGACCCTCCCTCGGCACCGGGTTCATCATGTACCGGTACTGTACCACAGGTACAGTGCCGGTACCATCGGCATTCGGCATCCGGGCGAGACTTTTGAACCTACATCGTACCAGGTCAAGCAACCTGACTACGGTAGCTACCGGTACCGTACGGTTGCCCTCAACGGACTGAGGGTCTTTCACACTTTTATCGCTGTATGTGTGTGTGTGTGTGTGTGTGTGTGTTTGTGTGTTTGTTGCAGCTGTTTTCGTCGCTCGTTAAGGATAGGGATTAATCTTGTGTGTTCTGTTGGACACAGTAGTTTCTACGCATGGGTACCAGTACTGGCTGGCTATGCAGACTCGCTAGTGTGTCCAGATAAACACGGTGGAGGTTTTGCCAAAGACATAAGGGACATTTTCCTTGTTAAGGATAGGGATTTATATTGTGTGTTCTGTTGGACACAGTACTCTGGACCCATGGGTACCGATACCACTGTGCCCGTACTGGCTGGCTATGGAGACTTGCTATCAATAGTGTGTCCAGTTGAACACGGTAAATGATTTGACCAATCAAATCTCTTTTTGACAGTTGAGGGCATCAGCCTCCGGCTGCTTGTTCTTAAGTACCGGTACTATGATAAAATATTATTATGAATTAAGGAGTTGGCGTCACTCTCGGCGTCAACCATGCCATGAGCCCATACAAAAAAAACGAACAAAAGTTGCAAAAGTGGTGCCTGTACGGTACCGAAGCAGTATCGGACCGTAAGAGCAATATCATTGAGGGATGCACCATGTCGACACACCCCGTCAACGCAAGTGGTCCAGAAAGGAAAGATCCTAAAGACATTGATTGACTCGACCTTATTCTAGCTAGCTAGCAGCGACGACAGATTTCGTCTTGGTTTTGGGAAATTTTGAGTTCATCAAATTTTGCACCAAAAATGGTGTCCAAGGGCCGATTTTTGCGGCTTGGTGCCTGCCGACCGTAACTCATTGGTCTCCACCGCAACAATAGGATCAGATTCTTTCAATTGTTGTTGTCTCGCATTTTTATCATCGGTGGCGACAATAGGAATCAGATTCGATTCTTTTTAAAAATTGCTGTCTCGATCCTCAGGAGTGTCGTTGTTGACGATGGTGGTATTTCGTGTGATTGGATTCTTCTTCTTTCTGTTCCTGCGAGTTCCGCTGGTATACTGCCAAATCAAAAGGCACTTTCCAAAGCTGTTTCGAGGGAGTCGCTCGGCAGAAGATGAGGTCAGAAATAATCCCAAGCTGGTATCCATCCATGCCATGGATTCTAACAGGACCCTCCACCAACCGCGCAATATGTTTCAAGAAGGCATCATCCACCTCTCCAACGATGTCTGGACGCAGGATGAAATCGAGGTACAACTGTTTCCGTCTGGTGGACAACAATCCGCTACCTATCACTTTCGTCAAAAACCGTCTGATCAGCCAAAACCAAACTTGTTCCATGGCTACAATGACAACGACAACGACAACGACGATGATACCGGCATGGCAGATTCCATATCCTTGGTTCAAACGACCGTGACAGCGTCGCAGATTCCAGTGATTACCGGTAGTATCCACGTGCAAGGGGCTTTGTATCAAATTCGACAATTACCGGGAGGGGACCTGGTTGTGGACCAGCGGGGGAGGGATGAGGACTTTGATGACGAGATTGAAATTGAGGATGAAGAGGCGGAAGAATGGGTAGCTCCAGACCTGCCTGGAAATAATGATCTTGCGCTGGAAGTGGACTTTGCAATGGATCCACACAGGGTCCTCCTTGCAGAAGAAGGATCGGACAGTTTCTCGGCTCTGCAGTACGGCGCTGCATCGGATGACTCCCATTTGCACCACCGAAGGAACTTGATCAACAATAACGATGATGGCAGTCGTATTGATATAATGGTCAGTTTGTGTTACTTGCTTGCTTGCCCATCATGACTGCCTTGACTCTGTCTTGTCTGCCAGGAAGCACGTTGCAACCGGTTCTCTTACGCTTTTCTGCCTGCTACTCTACTCTTACGCTCTACTCTGCCCCAAAACGCTTTCTGGAACAAAAGATTGTATATTCACGAAACGCAATGTGCGCGGCTGCGAAGCAAAACGACAATACATGCCAGCCGTCGTCGCAGAATAAGGCTACCATCGAGGGAATCATTGAGTTGGCAGTCAAAGAGAGCAACGAAGCCTTCGAAGCAAGCAATATTCCCACCAAGCTTCGCTTGGTGAAAGTCCATTTCGACGACCAGGCAAGTCCAGAAAATTGCGTGTCACGCCCGTCACCACGCCATCATTCTGCCAGCATGCCGCTCACAATTCCCTTATTTAGTATGATGATACTCAAGAAGAGTGGCCAACCGTGTTTTCTCATTTCACAGGAACAAAAGATGGGCATATGGACTATGTACACGCTATGAGAGATCAATATGGCGCTGACTTTGTGTCCTTCATTGTCAACACTCGTGGTTATTGCGGCTCTGCCCACCGTCCCAAGACACCAAATCCAGAACGAGCATTCAGCATGGTGAGCAGACAACGTAGAGTAGCGTGTCATTTGAGAGACTGACTGAACTGTCCTCACACTGCCATTCTCGTCGTCGTCGAAGGTGAGGTGGGACTGCGCAACAGGTAAGACAATCGATCTGCTCAAACTCTTATGTTCTGTGTTGTATTACCGTCTCATTCGATCCGTCTATCTGCTACTAGGTCACTACAGTGAGTTTTCGCAAAAAACGTTTGAATCGAATCTACTCTGTTTCCTGCTTTAAGTCGACTTACTGTTTGCTGTTTTCTGCGAAGCATTCACGCATGAGCTTGCTCACACTTTGGTAAGTCATGTTTAAAGGCAACACTTCATCAAAACGTAGCCGAACACTTCGGTAGTGCCACTGCGATAATACTGATTGCCGTCGTTGCTGCTGAACTTGCAGGGATGCCGGCATGATTTAAAGAGCACCAAATCGGAGGTTGAGCCTGGGGATTTCAACTTCGGCTTTCAGTACTCTCCGCCGTCAGACAAAAAAAGAAGATTCCGAACGCTCATGGCATACAACTGTCCTGATGGAGGATGTCAGCGCATTCTCCGGTTTTCAAATCCAAAGAGAACCAGGCAAGGGGTGCCCTTGGGAAATGTGAAATCAGACAACTCAAAGTGGATTCGCTCCCATTTGCGCCTTTACGCTTCCTTCCGCCCCTCCATTGTGCTCACGATACCGAAGAAGCCTCAACCGCAGCTGACTTCTGTGCCTCGCATTCAGAATATCGCAGGTGTTTACCCAACAGAGACACGACAACTTGATACAGTTCCATATCCCGGATCGCTCATTGGTGCTGCTGGCAATATGTTCGAAGTTGTCGCGAAAAAAGATTTGAAGATTACAGGGTTCTCTGTCATGGCCTATGCCGCAACTACCGCAGTTGTAGAGGTTTACAAGCTTAGTGAACTTGGTTCTTTTGTCGGCAACGAGCGCAATCCGCAGGCTTGGCAATTGATTGGCGGTGCTACCCTCGACACCAAAGAAAACAAAGCAAGTGCTCTACCTTTTCAAACTATTGAAGCTGTTGAAGTCAGCAAGGGCGAAACACAATCGTTCTATGTCACATTTCATGCCAATACAAACTACAATCGGTATTCAAGAGCATCACAGTTTGGGGACGTTTTTGCTCAGAACGATGACATCCAATTCAAAGTGGTAAAAGAGCTTGGTAATAAATTTGTTTTCGTAGGGAAGGTTGTCTCACTCTTGCCATCAACTCTACTTTAACCCCAGGGTTACACGGCCAACTATCCATTTACGTATCATCCAAGAGCCCCCCGAGTTTTCAATGGTGAAATTTTCTACGAAGTCGCGTTCCTGCCACAAACGCCCTCTTCTTCATTGCCTGTTCCCTCTCGTGCTTTCCAAACAACATTTTCCTCCAATAATGGATATGCTGGCAACCTCTTCACCATTGAAGCAAAGACTGATTTGATCATCGAGACGTTTGATATCAATGCAGGTTCTAGAGAGGCAGGCTTGGAGCTGAAGATCTATACCAAGCATGGTGATTTTGATAGGTTTGACTTCCAACCAAGCTTGACATGGTTTGAGCTATGCAGCACAACAGTGAATGGCCAAGGCGAATCCAACCCTACGCATGTACCCGCATCAGCTGTCAAAACTGTTGCTGTCAAGGCCAATGATCGCCAAAGCTTCTTCATTACTTTCACTGGGCCCTACATGAAGTATACCAGTGCCCTGCTCGACCCAAACTACCTTACTAACGATGACCTGTCGCTAGTGTCGAGTGCGGGGACACCGCATCCCTTTACGCACTACTTTCCGAACCGTATCTGGAATGGAGTCATATATTATCAAGCAGGGAGCGCATATGATGCTGATTTGCAGGGAATTGACACTGTGGTTACCAATCCTAGACCTGCAGGCAGGCATGATAGAGAGCGGACGGGAAGTTACGGGGCTGTGGCGACCAGAAATCCGCAGTAGGTCCGTTCCCCTCTAAGTACCAGGTACCAAGTAGCGAGAAAGGAAGTACAATAATACCAAGTAGTGAGAAAAACGTTGCTAGCTATCAATAATCTAGTCCTCTCAACTTGGACTTCATGGACTCAGTGCAATAGTTCAATAGTTCATGTAGATGGTCGGTGCACCGGTCTTCGTGATGTTCTCATAGGCTTTTTGGACTTGGAGTAGCCTGATAGCTCACTCTTGTAGGGTCTGAGGTCAAGCTCATTGTACCGGCAGGTGGTCGATGGATCGATCGGTGTCGGCTTGGTAGGCGCTGTAGGTGCCTTTTGGTTGGTTAATAGAAGGTAAGAACAGATGATGCAGGAAATAGTAAGTTGATTTGTGCCACCCCCAATTTGAGAAGTCTCCAATAAGTGGGAGAGTTGATTTCAAAACTGGAGTACTGATACAAATAAATATATATTTCACTTATGATATGCTGTTAGGGGAAGCTATGTGAATATGCAAGAAATCATTGTGGCTCGGTTGTAGGGTGTGGTATGAGGCTTAGCCCCAAATGGGTTTGCGTTGGATTGAACATTCAACAGTATCAGGAGAAGGATGTCAGGTGCAACCAAGCGGCGGGAAGGACCGTCTCGGTTCCCTCGATCCTCGTCTTTGGGTATGCCTCCACGGTTGGCATGGTGGGAAGATTCATGCACAGAGTACTTGATGTATGCTTCTGGTGGACACTCAACGAGAAGTGACAGGAAGGACGCAAATGAAACTCGCAATCCCTTGAGGCCAAAGTGCCGGGAAGAAACACTTTGGCATCGTCTGGGATGTACCAAGATTTCGCCGTTGATGAGTCATTCACCCGTTGCAAAGTGGGAAGACTTTGCGAACAGGTTTTCGTAATCAAACAGTTTTCGCTGCCCAGAAACCTTGGGCACACAACAGCAGCAGGGAATATGAGTGGGAAGAAAGCTACTCGTTGCGTGCGTTTTAGGTCGGAATTGCCATGAGCTCCTTCTGCATGATGGGAAGAGTCACGAGAAGGAAACACCCAATGGGCAAATCTGTCCTTTTCGTTGAAAGCCAAAGGGAAAGAAGCCAAGGTGATGGGAAGAAGCACCCCAGAGACCACCCTCAGAGCCGTTGTCGTGCCTTGTTTGATGCAACCGGGCGGGAAGACAAAATTCGTGTATTAAGTCCAACCAAGAACCAGCAGCACGTCGAAGTACCAGCAAGTCCGTGGGACAAGCCAGTCCTGATACGCCGTCTTCTTTCAATGCCTGCATCTTCTGGGAAGGCCCACGTGGTGGGAAGACCATGTTTCACCCTTCCGATTCCCACAACCCTCTTGCTTTACACCTTCGCTTTACCCCTTTAGAAATCACAGCATTTTCTACCTTTTGTTCTTTTCGTTTTTGTGTATGTTTTTGTGTATGTACATGTTTGTTTCTTCTTCTTGGATGCTCATTCGCTTCCAATCTGCTCATGGGAAATAACTAACTCCCATTGCCACAGCATTCACAAGCAACATTTGCTTTGTCAACCTGGGCCACCTTCAGAAGTCCTGTATTGAAGTTTTCGCACATGTCATTGATATCTCCGGTCAATTCTGGATTGTCATAGAGCGTCAATTCAGACATTTTGTTTTGGGCTTCAAGACCCGGAGGAATCACTCCACTGAAGCCATTGCGGTGCAAATACAATTCCTCTGTTGTCATCAAAGCAGTGCGTGAGTGGTGAGGGCACGACGAATGTTATGCATCATAGTTTGGGGCTCAACGTCTTACCGAAACGTGATTTTCCTTGGAACATGTCTGGGGGGATGGGACCCTGGAATTGGTTTCCATCCAAATGAAGTCGTTCTAAGAAAGCGCAATCGTTAGGTCAGATTCGATCCTTAGATGCAACGGAATGATTCAATCGTAAACAACAGACTCACTCCAGTCCAGTTCACCGAAATCACCCGGAAGCTCCCCTTTCATATCATTGTTTTCTAGGAACAGCACTCCTGTTTTCATGTAATAGCATTGGTGATGAGCATGATCATGTCGTCAAACAGAAGTACCAACAACTCGCTTGAAACTTACTCAGATTCGGTTCAGTCAAAGGAATGTTCGGTGGGATCTCCGAATTGAAGAAATTGTAACCCAAGTCCATGTAGACTGAGAAAAGCACAACAAAACTCATCAGAATGGCTGCCGGCACAAAAACGCAGGACCACCTTCTCTCATCCAAGCACACTCACCCATATCTTCATACTTCCACATGAAGTCGGGAATTTCACCCTTGAAGAGATTGAAGGACAGGATAAAAGTATCTGTTTGCGCGATAGTAAAATAAATAAGCTTGAGTCAATTTTGAACAAGACACGTCGCAGTCAGCACGTCTCTTCCTTACCCAGCTCGGACAGCTTCGCGTAGTCAGGTGGGATTGTTCCTTCCAGAAGATTGTCCGAAAGTGTAACTTCCCCTGAATCATCAAGTCAAGGAGCATGCAATATTAGTCAGTTTGGCAAAGCCGGGAAGCGCCACAACAGCAACAAGGAGTACTCACAAAGACTAGATATCATCGAAATCTCTGGCGGCAGAGTACCGCGCATCTGCTGCCCATAATTTCGGATGATTTGATACTGTTCGGACTTGCCGCAGGGGTCCACACCAATCATTGTGTACCAGTCACATTCGTGTAAATCAGAAACCCATAGCTCGCTCTCGAGCCAATTGTCACCATCAAACTCGCAATACATGATAGCCATCGCAAATCTCTGTCGGACCCTGTGGACTTGAAACTCCATTATATCTTTTCCTGTACGCAGCCACTCCCTGGCCCAATTCTGGCATGTGCCCGGTATATTGAGCAACGCTCGTGTCGAGGGTGGCAGTACAGGGTCGATTGCTCCCATCACAAAACCGCATGACGGATCCTGAGGACAAGGTACACTAGGCACAACAGGTAAGTCCGGCAACACCTGGGGGAGATTAATAGGCGATCCTAGAAGTTCTGGGGGAACCGCTGCCCTTGAAGCAGCTGTCGGTGGGTTCGACATCGCTGCAGCAGTCGCAACTGCGCCCAGTAATCCAGCCTGCAACCCAGACCAAACTGGGACGGGAACGCCCTTCGGGGGCTCTTTCTCCTCTTCTTCTGAGTCATCGTCATCGTAGTCTTCAGGGACGATCATGGGAGGGCCTGGCTTAGGACCAAAACCTTCTTCTTCGTCTTCGTCTCCAGCAGACCACGGCGCTGTGGGGTCGTCAAGGTCTTCGTTCACAGGAGGTTTCTGTTCCTTGGGGGGCTTGGTCCAGTCCCAGGAGTCATCGGTGGGGCTCTCTGCAGCATCTGGTTGAGGCGGGACGCTTCGGCTGAAGTCAAAGCCAGGCTCTGTTGGATGATCGCGATCATGAGGCTCTTCTCCTTCAGCAGGCGGAACGGTGCGCGAGAAGTCAAATCCAGGTCCTCCTTCCTGTGGGCTTCTTCCCCATCCCCACTCGGGGGAGTCGAGTTCCCTAGGCTTGCGTGATACCGAATCAGGGCCATCAGGACCAACAGGTTCTTCAAAAGGCATGGGTCCAGGTGGTGGACCACCCTCTTCCGCTGGCGGGACGCTACGCGAGAAGTCAAAGCCTGGCTCATCAGGCCCCGATTCGCCGGGAGGGACACTCCTTGAGAAATCAAAGCCAGGTCCTGGAGCTCTGGCACTTCGTGTCCAGTCCCAATCGGGGCTATCTGGGTTTTCTGGTCTCGGTGGCACCGATTCCGGCCCGTGTGGAGCATCAGGGACGTTGCGATCAAAATCAAATCCAGGACCAGCTCCTCGACTTCTTTCCCAGTCCCAATCAGGTGATTCAAGTTCCCTGGGCTTTCGTGTTACTGCATCTGGGCCGTCGGGGCCAATTGGTTCGTCGAAAGGCAGAGGTCCTGGTGGTGGGAGGCCCTCTTCAGGCGCATTTCGAGACCAGTCCCACCCGGGGACACTTGGGAAGTCTTCGTCTGCTTCGCGAGGAAGTGTTTCTGGCGCACCCGGGAAACTGGGCTCGGCAAATGGTGCCGCCTCTCCTTGGTCAACTTTATCGGGAGGTTGGGGCCGTGACCAATCCCAAATATCGTCTTCTTCCGAATCACCACCATCTCGTGGAATTGAGCTGGGGGCACCTGGATGTTGTGGCTCAGCTGTGGGGACAGTTCCAGGGCCAACCACATCTTCCTTTGGCATGTTGCGTGACCAGTCCCAACCGGGAGCTTCAGGATGTTCACCTGGGCCAGCTTGCCGGGGCAAAGTATCTGGGCTTCCTGGGCCTGATGGTTCAACCATTGGGGCCGACTCTGGGCCACCCACCTGCTCAGGTGGCTGAGACCTTGACCAGTCCACACCAGGGCCATCTTCATCTTCTGGAGAACCATCCCGTGGAAGACTGCTTGGGGCTCCAGGCTGTGATGGCTCAGAGAACGGGGTGGTTCCAGGGACCGGAACCTGCTCTCTAGGTTGGTTGCGTGACCAATCCCATCCTGGAGCATCTTCACTTGGAACGGATCCTTCCCGTGGGAGACTGTCCGGGCTGCCTGGGATTCCTGGGCCATCAAACGGGCCACCTCCTTCTGGAGCGGTGACCTCATCCCTTGGGATATTCCTTGACCAATCCCAGCCTGGTGTCTCTGGGTGTTCGCCGCTTCCGTCTCTTGGCAAAGAACTGGGGCCAGCTGGTCCAACCGGACCTTCAGGGCTAACTGGTTCTGGACCGTCTGCTCCCTCTGGAGGTTGCCCCCTACTCCAGTCAACGCCTGGTCCATCTGGTTCAACTGTGCTTCCGTCCCGTGGAATGGACCCAGGTCCACCCAGACCAGGCCCATCAAAAGGACCAACTGGAGCAAGACCACCAAGTTTCTCTCTGGGGACATTCCTTGACCAATCCCAACCGGAATCAGGCTCATCTTCGCCAGATGGTTGGCGTGGTCTCGAATCTGGTCCTCCAGGTCCTGCTGGTTCACTCATTGGAACTGGCTCAGGGCCTTCAACCTTGTCCCGGGGTCTGGGTCTGGACCAGTCAACACCAGGTCCATCTTCATCTTCTGGAGAACCATCCCGTGGAAGACTGCTTGGTGCTCCAGGTTGTGATGGCTCAGAGAATGGGGTAGTTCCAGGAACTGAAAGCAGCTCTCTAGGTTGGTTGCGCGACCAATCCCATCCAGGGGCATCTGGGTGGCTGCCAACTCCATCGCGTGGAGGTGACTCAGGACCACCAGGCATACCAGGACCATCAAATGGGCCTCCAGCTTCCGGTCCAGGAACTTGTTCCCCTGGAGCTCCACGTGCCCAGTCAGCACCAGGTTCTTCAGGCTGGTCAATGCCTTCACGAGGAAGGCTATCAGGCCCACCTGGGACTCCGGGACCATCGAACGGGCCCCCAGCTTCAGGAGGAGAGACCCCATCCCTTGGAACGTTCCTTGACCAATCCCATCTGGGCTCTTCTTCTGGTCCAGGCTCTCCAGCTCTGGGTAAAGACTTTGGACCACCAGGTTCACCGGGCTCTCCAGAAACTTCAGAATCAGGGACTTGCAAGGCATCCGTTGGTACATCACGAGACCAGTCCCACCCTGGCACATCTGGATGCTGACTCGTGCCCTCCCTGCGGATAGAGCCAGGACCTCCAAGGCCAGGGCCATCAAAAGGCCCAATTGGAGTCAATCCTCCGGCGTCCTCTCTTGGCTGGTTGCGAGACCAATCCCAGCCTGAGTCAGGCTCATCTTCACCAGATGGTTGGCGTGGTCTCGAATCCGGTCCTCCAGGTCCTGCTGGTTCACTCATTGGAACTGGCTCAGGGCCTTCAACCTTGTCCGGGGGTCTGGGTCTGGACCAGTCAACACCAGGTCCATCTTCATCTCCTGGGGAACCATCCCTTGGAAGGCTGCTTGGTGCTCCTGGTTGAGCAGGCTCTTTCCTTGGAAGCATGTCTGGGCCAGGGAGCTGCTCTTTGGGTTTTCCTCTGGACCAATCCCACCCAGGTGCTTCTGGGTGCTCACCAGGTTTGGGCATCTTGCTTGGTCCACCTGGGATGCCAGGTCCATCAAAGGGGCCAGTTGGCTCAGGGCCCGGCACTTGATCTCCTGGGGCACCCCGTGCCCAGTCAGCACCGGGTTCATCCGGCTGGTCAGTGCCTTCCTTGGGTCCTTTGCCAGGACCACCAGGGATACCGGGACCTTCAAAGGGACCACCAGCTTCTGGTCCAGGAACTTGTTCCTTTGGCGGTCCACGTGCCCAGTCTGCACTGGGTTCTTCTTGTTGGTCAGTGCCTTCACGGGGTACTTGCCCTGGTCCGCCTGGTGCTTCCGGGCCGCCATATGGCTGTGTATCAGGAGTTGGCATTTGTGTTGGTGGGACTGCACGAGCCCAATCTGGGCCAGGTTCTTCTGTTGATTTGGGGGTTCCATCTCTTGGTTGCTGCTCTGGCCCTCCTGGGATGCCAGGACCATCAAAGGGTCCACCTGCCTCGGGTCCAGGAACTTGTTCCTTTGGAGGTCCACGTGCCCAGTCTGCACCAGGTTCATCAGGCTGGTCGATGCCTTCTCTTGGTGTTTGCCCTGGGCCACCTGGGATGCCTGGGCCATCAAAGGGCCCACCTGCCTCGGGTCCAGGAACTGCTTCCTTTGGAGGTCCGCGTGCCCAGTCAGCGCTAGGTTCATCAGGCTGGTCGATGCCTTCTCTTGGTGTCTGTGTTGGTCCACCAGGAGTTTCAGGTCCGCCATATGGCTGCGTATCAGGGGAAGCGACATCCTCCCTTGGCATGTTCCTTGTCCAGTCCCAGCCAGGTGCTCCTAGATCTTCAGCAGATAAATTACGAGGGATAGTTTCGGGCCCTCCTGGGATTCCTGGACCATCAAATGGACCACTAGGTTCAGGTCCAGGGACCTCGTCTGTTGGTGGTCCTCGTTTCCAGTCCGCGCCAGGTTCTTCTGGCTGGTCAATGCCCTCTGTGGGTGCTTGGCCCGGCCCACCAGGGATTCCTGGACCATCAAATGGACCACTAGGTTCCGGTCCAGGTACATCATCTGTTGGTGGTCCTCGCTTCCAGTCGGCACCAGGTTCTTCTGGCTGGTCAAGGCCCTCTGTGGGTGCTTGGCCCGGTCCACCAGGGATTCCTGGACCATCAAATGGACCACCAGATTCAGGGCCAGGCACATCATCTGCCGGTGGTCCTCGTTTCCAATCAGCACCAGGCTCTTCTGGTTGGTCAATGCCTTCACGAGGCACTTGGCCTGGACCACCAGGAATTCCAGGTCCATCCATGGGACCACCAGGCTGTGGCCCCGTGACTTGGTCTCTGGGGACATTCCTTGACCAATCCCAGCCAGGCGCAAGAGGGTGCTCCCCTGTTCCATCTCTGGGAACCTGCTGTGGTCCACCAGGGGATTCAGGTCCCCCATATGGCTGAGTATCAGGGAAAGGAACATCCTCTCTGGGTACATTCCTTGTCCAATCCGAAGGAGGGGCATCTGGGAGGTGCTCTGTGGTATCACGTGGTCTAGAACCAGGACCTCCAAGGCCAGGGCCATCAAAAGGCCCAATTGGAGTCAATCCTCCGGCGTCCTCTCTTGGCTGGTTGCGAGACCAATCCCAGCCTGAGTCAGGCTCATCTTCACCAGATGGTTGGCGTGGTCTCGAATCCGGTCCTCCAGGTCCTGCTGGTTCACTCATTGGAACTGGCTCAGGGCCTTCAACCTTGTCCGGGGGTCTGGGTCTGGACCAGTCAACACCAGGTCCATCTTCATCTCCTGGGGAACCATCCCTTGGAAGGCTGCTTGGTGCTCCTGTTGAGCAGGCTCTTTCCTTGGAAGCATGTCTGGGCCAGGCAGCTGCTCTTTAGGTTGTCCTCTGGACCAATCCCACCCAGGTGCTTCTGGGTGCTCACCAGGTTTGGGCATCTTGCTTGGTCCACCTGGGATGCCAGGTCCATCAAAGGGGCCAGTTGGCTCAGGGCCCGGCACTTGATCTCCTGGGGCACCCCGTGCCCAGTCAGCACCGGGTTCATCTGGCTGGTCAGTGCCCTCACGGGGTACCTGACCAGGACCACCAGGGATACCAGGACCTTCAAACGGACCGCCAGCTTCTGGTCCAGGAACTTGTTCCTTTGGAGGTCCACGTGCCCAGTCTGCACCAGGTTCTTCTGGCTGGTCGATGCCTTCACGAGGCACTTGGCCTGGTCCACCAGGAATGCCTGGGCCATCCAAGGGGCCAACATGCTCTGGACCTGGGACTTGTTCTCCTGGTGCCCCCCTCGACCAATCTGCACCAGGTTCATCTGGCTGATCAGTTCCTTCCCGAGGTGCTTTTTCCGGGCCTCCTGGGATTCCAGGACCATCAAATGGCCCTGCAGGCTCAGGTCCAGGAACAGGGCCTGGCGGAAGAGCACGAGCCCAGTCTGGTCCTGGTTCGTCAGTTGGCTTTGAGGTGCCGTCCCGTGGTGCAGTAGCAGGACCACCAGTGCCTGGCACATCAGGTGTGCTGGTTGACTGCGGCAACGAGAGGCTTTCTCGTGGCTGGTTTCTATTCCAATCCCATCCAGGTGAACCTTGGTCTGTTGGCTTGCCATCACGGGGCTTGGAGTCTGGACCACCAGGGTGTTCTGGTCCCGAGAAAGGAGTTACTGATCCTTCATCAAGTGGCCCATCAATGGGCTTGTTGCGTGTCCAGTCCCATCCCGGGGCATCAGGATGTTGCCCTTGGGTGTTTTCATGTGGACCCTTGCCCGGTATACCTGGGCCATCGAAGGGGCCTAATGGCTTTGGACCTTTCAGCTCCTCTCGTGGCAAATTCCTCGACCAGTCCCAATTTGGAGAATCAGGTTTTCCAGGCTCCTCTTCAGTGGGGGAGGCCTGCCCTGGTAAACCGGGGCCATCATGTGGTTGCACTGGTGTGGGCCCACCAACTCCCTCCCTCGGTTTGTTTCTGTTCCAGTCCCAACCGGAAATGTCTGTATCCGTTGGTTCCCCTTCGCGAGGCATGGAAGATGGACCACTTGGGGCCCCAGGACCATCAAAAGGACCAGAATCCGGTCCTGGCAACGTTTCACGGGGCTTGCCACGAGCCCAGTCCCAACCAGGGGATTCATCACTTGGAAGGCCATCCCGTGGGACTTCATCAGGTCCTCCAGGGTGGCCAGGACCATCGAACGGACTCGCAGGGCCTGGTCCATCAACTCCATCACGTGGTTTGCCACGATACCAATCCCATCCAGATATGTCAGGTTGATCCATGCCTTCACGAGGAGCTTGCCCTGGACCACCTGGAACTCCAGGACCACCCAAGGGACCACCAGGCTCAGGGCCTGGAACTTGATCCCTTGGTATGCTGCGTGCCCAGTCCCAGCCAGGAGAATCCGGTTCCCTGGTTGTTGCATCCCTCGGTGACGATCCAGGCTGTCCTGGCAGGTCAACCCCCCCAAATGGGGGTCCTTCAGGGACCTCAAGGTTTTCCTTTGGAACATTGCGGTTCCAATCCCATCCTGGATACTCTGGGCGACCTGCCTCATCGTGTGGCCCGCCAGGCAATGGAGGACCTGGCAGGTTTTCTTTGGACACATCAGGGATATCATCTTCGTCAATGCCTGTTCCCTTGTTTCGAAGCCAATTCATCATATTTGCAGCATCATTCGTGTCAATTGGTTGTGCTCCTTCTGGAAGTGGCACACCTGGAATGTTGCTCCTTGGAATGTCTGAGACATCTTCACCTTCACCACCAGGGCCCTTGTTTCGGAGCCAGTCAAGAGCTTCCTCTGCTGCTTTTTTCTTCTTGTCAGCATCTGGTGGAGACCGTGCTAATGGTACACCTGCAAGATTGGCAAGTGCCTCAACAGTTGGTTCGTCTGCACCCTCCACATCAGGCTTGTTCTTTCGAAGCCAGTCTATGGTCTCATCCAGTGTCTTTTGTTTTTCTTCTGGTGGAATCTCGCCACGGGGGAGTGGCAAACCAGTGAGATTGCTCAGTGCTTGCAGCGCTGGCTCTTCGACATCTTCCGGTGGTGGGTTGTTTCTCAGCCAGTCTACGACATCATCAACAATTTGTTTCTTCTCATTTGGAGTCGGCTTCTCTGGGGACTCAATTCCAGCAAGATTCCTCAGCTCCTCGAGAGCAGGTTCATCCACATCCTGCAGATTTGGGTTGTTGTTCCTGAGCCAGTCCACCGCATCTTCGACAGCCTTCGTCTTCTCTGTTGGTGGGATTCGTCCTTCAGGAACAGGGACCCCAGCCAAGTTTGCGAGAGCTTCCAATGTTGGCTGGTCGACATCTTCAGGATATGGGTTGTTTTGCCTTAACCAATCAATCGCATCTTCAATAATTTCTCTCTTCTCTTCTGGTGGGATTTGCTTTCTTGGAGGAGGCTTCCCGGAGAGTTCAGTGAGGGCATCCAGTGTGGGTTGATCCAGATCCTCTGGATTTGGTTGGTTTTTCCTCAGCCAGTCAACAACCTCATCATTAACTTTTTTCTTCTCCTCTGGTCCCAATTTACCAGGTGGTAAAGGCACTCCAGTCAGATTTGCCAGTGCTTGCAGTGTCGGTTCATCTAGGTCTTCTGGGTTTGGCTTGTTCTTGCGCAGCCAATCCACTGTGTCATCGAGAGTACTTTTGGCTGGAGTTCGTTGCATTCCGGCGGGCAAAGGCACACCCGCTAATTCAGTAACTTTCTCAACTGTAGGGTTGTCCACGTCACTAATGTCAGGGTTATTCCTGCGCAACCAATCAATGTTGTCTTCCACATGTTTCTTCTTATCTCCAGGGCTTCTCTTCTTGGGTAGAGGCAAACCTGTTAGGTTCGAAAGAGCTTCCAGAGTGGGTTCATCAATATCATCAAGAGGAGGGTTATTCTTTCTCAACCAGTCCACCGCATCTTGAACAGCTTTCTGCTTTGCTTCCTTTGAAACTGGCATGGTCATGCTTGCCGCATCAACAACTTTCTCAATGGTGGGTTCATCAAGGTTTTCAACGTCTGGATTGTTGTTCCTCAGCCAATCCACACATTCATCGACGTGCTTCTTTCTATCCCGGGGAGTCATATTCTTGGGTAATGGCAAGCCAGTCAAGTCTGAGAATGCTTCACAGGTTGGTTCATCAAGTTTCTCTGGTGATGGTCCATTCGTTCTGAGCCAGTCGATGGCATCTTCCAGGACTTGCTTGGTTTCATCTGAAGGTCCACCAGCAAAAGGCTTGTCCGTGAGATTCACGATCTTCTCAATCTGGGGCTCATCCAACCTGTCGGTATTGGGATTATTCCTTCGAAGCCAGTCAACAGAATCCTCAACGAATTTTTTCTTATCCTTGGGTGTTTTCCTTTTGGGCAACGGAACACCTGTCAAATTTGCGAGTGCGTCAATCGTTGGGTTGTCTATTGACTCTGGCCTCGGGTTATTCTTCCTCAACCAGTCGATGGCATCATCAAGCGCCTCACCCTTGGCATCCCTTGGAATTGATCCAGGAGGCAAGGGAATGTTTGCCAGCTTGGCCATTTTTCCAACATCGTCATGAGTCAAATCATCAACCTTGGGTTCATTCTTTCGCATCCACTCAACACAGTCATCAACGAACTTCTTCCTTTCTGATGGGGTCTTCTTCTTTGGTATTGGCAGGCCTGTCACATTTGAAAATGCCTCCATTGTTGGCTCATCCAGATTCCTTGGCTCTGGTTCATTCTTCCTTAGCCACTCTACCGTATCGTCAACAATTTGCTTCTTCGTCTTCCTTGACATTGGCATGGGCACTCCAGCTAGTTTTGTCACCCCCTTCGCGGTTGGATTATCAATTTTCGATAAATCTGGATTGTTCCTTCTTAGCCAATCAATAGAATCCTCCATGAACTCCTTCTTCTCCTTTGGAGTTTTCTTCTTGGGCAGTGGCAAACCAGTCAAGTTGGAGAATGCTTCAACGGTGGGCTCATCCACATTCTCCAGCGGAGGTTCATTCTTTCTCAACCAATCAATAGCATCTTCCACTGCCTTTTTGGTAGGATTTCGTTGCGGACCTCGAGGGCTGCCAGGTCCATGAAGGTTTTGGAGTGCCTCAGTTGTGGGGTTGTCTAGGTTGTCTAGGTCAGGGTTGTTGTTTCTGATCCAGTCAACGACATCATCAACAAACGTTTTCTTTTCAACCGGGGTCATCTTCTTCGGCATAGGCAATCCAGTCAATTTTGATAATGCTTCCATTGTTGGTTCATCAATCTCATCTGGGTTAGGCTTGTTGCTTCTGAGCCAGTCAACAGCATCCTCGGCAGTTTTCTTCCTCGCATCCCTTGGCATTACCGAAGGTGACAGCGGAATTCCAGCCAGATTCGCCACCCTCTCCACGGTTGGATAGTCAAGATGCTTATCAACATCAGGATTGTTTCTTCTAACCCAGTCCACTGCATCTTCTACAAACTTCTTCTTTTCATCCGGAGTCCTTTTCTTAGGTAAGGGCATGCCACTAAGATTTGACAATGCCTCCATGGTTGGCTCATCGACGTCCTCAGGGTTGGGTTCATTGTGCCTCATCCAGTCTATGGCATCTTCCATGGGTTTCTTGCGTGATTGTCTTGGCAACGCCCCAGGCGATGAGATTGGAACACCTGCCAGCCTTGAAATATTCTTCCAGCTGTTGGCTCATTTCTAGGTTGCTTGTGTCTGGATTGTGCGACCGCAACCAGTCAATTGAGTCTTCCACCAACTTCTTCTTTTCATCAGGAGTGAGCTTCTTAGGAATGGGCATACCCGTCAAATTAGACAGAGCTCCGAGGGCTGGTTCATCAACTTCCTCTGGTATTGGACCATTTTTCCTTAGCCAGTCCACTGCATCTTCAACAGCCTTCGTTGGTTCATCATCTGCCAATGTCCCAGGGGGCAATCTCACATTGGCCACATTTGTCACTCTAGCCACAGTTGGACTGTCAAGATTCTTCTCGATATCTGGATTGTTTCTGCGGATCCAATCAACTGCATCTTCCATGAATTTCTTCTTTGATTCTGGGGTCATCCTCCTGGGAACTGGCAAGCCAGTAAGGTTCGAAAAGGCTTCAACAGTAGGTTCATCGACTTTCTCAAGGTTGGGGTTATTCTTGCGGATCCAGTCAATCGAATCTTCCATGGCTTTCATTTTAACAGTGTGTGGCCCACCTTGGGGTACAGGACCCTGTGGAATATTCATCAAGGAGTCCAGTGATGGCTCATCAACCTTTGACAGGTCAGGTTTGTTGCTCCTCAACCAATCCACAGAATCCTCAACCACTCGCTTTTTCTCTTTTGGTGTCATCTTCTTTGGCATTGGAACCCCTGTCAAGTTCGAAAGAGCCTCCACTTCAGGCTCACTCAAATCATCTTTTGGTGGGCCATTCTTCCTGAGCCAATCAACAACATCATCAACTGCCGCCTTCTTGGTTTCTCTGGGGACAACTCCTGGAGGCAGTGGTGCTCCAGGTATCTGAACAACATTGTCAAGTTCAGGTTCATTCAGCTTTGAAAAATCGGGTTCATTCTTTCGTACCCAGTCTACTGTATCCTCCACAAACTTCTTTTTCTCATTGGGAGTCATCTTCTTGGGCAAAGGCACTCCTGTTAGGTTAGACAATGCCTCAGCAATTGGCACATCAAGATCTTCTGGTTTAGGCTCGTTCTTTCTCAGCCAGTCAACAACATCCTGGACAGCCTTTTTCTTGGCCTCTCGTGGGAGGACTGGCAATGAAGGTGCCCCTGGAATCTGCATAAGGCTATCCAATGTGGGCTCATCAAGCTTGGAGAGATCTGGTTCATTCTTCCTCATCCAGTCAACGCTATCTTCAACATATTTCTTCTTCTCATTTGGTGTCATCTTCTTGGGCACAGGAATGCCAGTGAGGTTTGATAGTGCGACAATGGTTGGTTCTTCAACCTCATCCTTTGGAGGACCATTCTTCCGAAGCCAATCCACAACATCTTCCACTGCAGCTTTCTTGTCTTCTCTGGCCACGACTCCAGGCGGCAGGGGTGCTCCAGGGACCTGCATAGCACTTTCAAGAGTTGGTTCATCCATCTCAGAGAGATTGGGCTCATTCTTGCGTAACCAATCAACTGTGTCCTCGGTGAACTTCTTTTTCTCCTTTGGTGTCATTCTGCTTGGAAGCGGCACTCCGGTTACATTGGACAGCCCTTGCAACACAGGCTCGTCCACTCCTCACGAGGTGGACCATTCTTCCTGAGCCAGTCAACCACATCAGCACACCCTTCTTCTTTGTTTCTCGGCACTACTCCAGGGGGCAACGGTGCACCTGGTACATGCATCAGACTGTCAAGATGGGGCTCATCCATTTCGGCAACATCAGGTTTGTTCTTTCTCTTCTTGTCCTTGGGGGTCTTCTTCTTTGGTAGTGGAACACCTGTCAGGTCGGAAAGAGCTTCAATGATGGGTTCATCCACATCGTCAGAGGGTGGCCCGTTCTTCCTCAGCCAATCCACAACATCTTCTGCTGCCTTCACTTTGGCGTCTTTGGGTAGAACAGGTGAGGGCACCGGACCACCAGGTAATTCTAGCATGCTGTCCATTGTAGGTTCATCCAGTTTTGATAGATCGGGCTCATTCTTCCGCAACCAATCTACCGTGTCCTCCACAAACCTCCCCTTCTCCTCTGGAGACAACTTCTTTGGGAGGGGCACACCTGTGAGATTTGACAGGGCCCCGACAATTGGTGTATCTAGATCTTCGGAAGGTGGTCCATTCTGCCTCAACCAGTCAATAACATCTCCAACAGCCTTTTTCTTCTTTTCTCTGGGGACCACTCCTCGTGGCACAGGAGCACCGGGAACCTGTAGCAATGTATCAAGTGTAGGCTCGTCAAGTTCAGAAAGATTGGGCTTGTTCTTTCTTAACCAATCCACAGCATCCTCTGAAAACTTCTTTGTCTTCTCTGGTGTGAAGTTAGGCAAGGGTACACCTGTAAGCTGAGAGAGTGCATCAGCAACAGGTTGTTCCAGCTCTGAAGGAGGCCCATTCTTCCGCAACCAATCCACAACATCCTCAACTTGTTTCTTCTTGACATCTCTTGGAGTAACACCTGGGGGCATTGGTGCACCTGGGACTTGCATGATACTATCAAGGGTAGGTCCATCCAGTTCGGAGAGGTCTGGTTCATTGGATCGCAACCAATCTATTGTGTCTTCAACTGCCTGTTTCTTGTCTTCCGGAGATGTCCGCTTTGGCATCGGCATCCCTGTCACATTTGAAAGAGCTTCGACAACAGGCTCATCAAGTTCCTCCTTTGGGGGGCCATTCTTCCGGAGCCAGTCCACGACATCCTCAGCAGCTCTTGTTTTCACCTGTCGAGGCGAAGCACCGGGGGGCAATGGTGCACCCGGGACCTTCAAGAGATTTTCCAAAGTGGGTTCATCCATTTCAGAAATTTCTGGCTCATTCTTGCGTATCCAGTCTACTGAATCTTCAACAAATTTCCTCTTTTCCTCTGGTGTAATCTTTTGAGGAAGTGTTACACCTACAAGATTGGACAGAGCCTCCAATGTTGGTTCATCAGGGATTTCAGAAGGCGGACCATTCTTTCGCAGCCAGTCAATTGTATCTGCGACTGCCTTCTTCTTTGTTTCCCTTGGGACGATTCCTGGGGTCTTGGGGGCACCTGGAATCTGCAAAACACCATCAAGAGTTGGTTCATCCAATTCAGAAAGATCTGGTTCATTCTTCCGCAACCAATCAATTGTGTCTTCCAGAACTCTCTGCTTTTCCTTTGGTGTTTTCTTCCTTGGCATTGGAACGCCTGTCATGTTCGACAGAGCCTTCAGGGTGGGTTCATCAACTTCATCTCTTGGTGGGCCATTCCTTCTCAGCCAATCAACAACGTCTTCCACACCCTTCTTCTTTGTGTCTCTGGGAATAACTCCCGCTGGCATTGGGGCACCAGGAACCTGCATCAAAGTGTCAAGAGTGGGTTCATCAACCTCGGATAAATTGGGCTCATTTTTGCGCAACCAGTCCACCACATCATCCACAACCTTCTTCTTTTCACTTGGTGTCGCTTTCTTTGGAAGCGGCACACCCGCAAGCTTTGCTAGAGCCTCAACAACTGGAGTGTCAATATCCTCTTGGGGTGGTCCATTCTTCCTTAGCCAGTCCACCACATCTTCACCAATCTCAACCTCCCTTCTTCTTATCTCGCGGGGACAACTCCAGAGGCATGGGCACCGGAACTTGCATCAAACTGTCAAGAGTGGGCTCATCCAGCGAGGACAAATCAGGACTGCCCTTGCGTAACCAATCAACTGTGTCTTCCACGAACTTCCTTTTATCCTGTGGTGTCTTTCTTTTGGCATAGGCACACCTGTACAGCCTGGAGAGCGTTCAGTGAGGTTCATCCAGATCACCTCTGGACCCCCATTCTTGCGGACCAATCAATAACATCCAACTACCTTCTTCTTTGTCTCACGAGGAACAACTCCAGGGGCTTTTGGTGCACCAGGTATGTTGAGCAGGCTGTCCAATGTAGGTTCATCAAGTTTGGACGTGTCCGGTTCATTTTTGCGAAGCCATTCCACGGTGTCATCTGTGAACTTTCTCTGGATGGTCTGCTTCGTGGGCAATGGAACACCTGTCACTCAGAGAGGGCATCAAGAATAGGTTCGTCAAGATCATCTGATGGAAGGCCGTTCTTCCTTAGCCAATCAACAACATCATCAACACCCTCCTTCTTTGTTCCGGGGTACAAACCAGTGGGTTGGAGCACCTGGAACCTGCATGAGACTGTCAAGCGTTGTGTCATCGAGACCAGACGCATCAGGTTCATTATTGCGCAGCCATCATGTGCTCCTCATGAACTTCTTTTTGTCTTTGGTGCCTCCTTTTGGTAATGGAACACCTGTCAACTCGACAGGCATCAACAATGGGTTCTCTAGATCTTCCAGGTGGTCCATTCTTCTGAGCCAGTCCACACATCATCAACACCCTTCCTCTTTGTGTCTCGGGAACACAGCGGGTGGTGCGGAGCACTGAACCTGCAACAAGCTGTCAAGAGTAGGCTCATCAGTTTGGTAAGATCGGGTGCCCTGACGTAGCCAATCCACTGCATCATCCATGAACTTCTTCTTGGTTTGAGGGGTCATCCTCTTGGGCATCGGAACACCAGTCAAATCTGAGATTGCTTCAAGGGTGGGTTCATCAGGAAGCTCCTCAGGGGGGCATTCTCCTGAGCCAGTCCACCACATCTTTGACACCTTTTCTTTGTTTCCGAGGAACAACTCCTGAAGGCATAGGAGCTCCTGGTACTTGGAGAAGGCTGTCAAGTGTAGGCTCATCAAGTTTTGAGGTATCAGGTTCATTCTTGCGTAGCCAATCAACTGTGTCCTCAATGAACTTCTTCTTTTCTTTCGGAGTCTTCCTTTTCGGCATTGGAACACCAGTGAGATTGGACAGTGCTTGAAGAGTGGGTTCATCCACTTCATGTTCAGGCGATCCATTATCTCTAGGTACCTCCTCTGGAGGCCCATTCTTCCTCAGCCAGTCCACAACATCATCAACACCCCTTTTCTTCACATCACGAGGCACCACTCCAGAAGGCATTGGGGCACCTGGCACCTGCAAAAGACTATCAAGAGTAGGTTCATCAAGCTTGGATGTATCCGGTTCATTCTTGCGCAGCCAGTCAACAGTGTCCTCCATGAAATTCTTCTTTTCTTTTGGTGTCTTCCTTTTTGGGATGGGAACACCAGTCAAATCTGAGAGGGCTTCAAGAGTGGGTTCATCAGGAGCATCCTCTGGAGGACCATTCTTCCTGAGCCAGTCCACAACATCATCAACACCTTTCTTCTTTGTATCCCGAGGTACTACCCCTGAAGGCATTGGAGCTCCTGGCACCTGCATGATACTGTCCAGAGTTGGTTCGTCGAGCCTGGACAAACCAGGGCCTCCTTGGCGCACCCAGTCAACCACATCCTTTACAAATTTCTTTTTATCTTCAGGTGTCCTGCTTTTAGGCATTGGAACACCCGATACATCAGAGAGTGCATCAAGGGTAGGTTCATCTGGTAAGTCCTCTGGGGGACCATTCTTCCTGAGCCAATCAATAACATCCTTTACGAACTCCTTCTTCTTGTCCCGTGGCATGACCCCGGGGGGCATTGGCGCACCAGGAACCTGCAACAGACTGTCCAGAGTGGGCTCATCAAGTTTGGAGGTATTTGGCGAATTTTTTCTGAGCCAGTCTACCGTGTCCTCCATGAACTTCTTCTTATCTTTGGGTGTCTTCTTTTTTGGCACAGGAACACCCGTCAAATCTGAGAGGGCTTCAAGTGTGGGTTCATCGGGAACGTCCTCTGGAGGGCCATTCTTCCTGAGCCAGTCAACAACATCATCAACACCTTTCTTTTTCGAATCTCGAGGTACAACTCCTGAAGGCATTGGTGCTCCTGGGACCTGCATTATACTGTCCAGAGTTGGTTCATCAAGTCCAGAGACATCAGGTTCATTCTTGCGCAACCAATCAACAATCTCGTCCATGAACTTCTTCTTTGTGTGAGGGGTCTTCTTCTTGGGCATGGGGACACCTGTCAAGTCCGAGAGAGCTTCAAGGGTGGGCTCGTCTGGAACATCCTCTGGCGGACCATTCTTCCTAAGCCAGTCCACAACATCATCAACACCCTTCTTCTTTGTATCCCGAGGAACAACTGCAGCCAGTGTTGGGGCCCCTGGCACCTGCAGAAGACTTTCAAGTGCAGGTTCATCAAGCTTGGACGTATCTGGTGTGTTCTTTCGGAGCCAGTCAACGGAATCCTCAACAAACTTCTTCTTATCCTCTGGAGTTGCCCTTTTTGGGAGGGGGACACCTGTGACATTGGAAAGAGCTTCCAGAGATGGTTCCTCCAGATCACCTGATGGGGGGCCATTTGTGCGAAGCCAATCAACAACATCCTGAGCTGCTACTTCTTTCGTCTTCCGCGGCAGGGCTTCCGGTGGCAACGGAGCCCCAGGCATTTGCATCAGTCGATCAAGTGATGGCTCATCCAATTTGGACACATCAGGCTTCCCCTTTCGTATCCAGTCCACTGCATCGTCAACAAACTTCTGCCTCTCAGCAGGAGTTGTCTTCTTGGGCAAGGGCACTCCAGTAAGGTTTGCTAGAGCTTCCACAACAGGTTCATCCAGATCTGTTGGTGGTGGACCGTTTTTCCTGAGCCAGTCCATGACATCTTCCACAGCCTTCTTCTTTTCATCCCTGGGAAGAACACCGGGAGGCACCGGCGCACCTGGCAATTGCAATAGGCCGTCAAGTGTTGGTTCATCCAGCTCTGAGACTTCAGGTTTATTCTTTCGAAGCCATTCGACATTGTCATCAACAAATCTCCTCTTTTCATCTGGCGTCTTCCTCTTAGGCATGGGTATGCCAGTAAGATTGGATAATGCTTCAAGTGCTGGTTTGTCTAATTCTTCACCAGGAGTTCCATTCTTCCTTAGCCAATCAACTACATCTTCTACAGCTTTCTTCTTGCTCTCTTTTGATGGAGTAGACGGAAGGTTTGGCGAGCCTGGAATTTGCAGCATTGCATCCAGTGATGGCTCGTCAAGATTTGCAACATCTGGCTCATTCTTGCGCAACCAATCTACAGAGTCCTCAACCACTCTCTTTTTCTCTTTTGGTGTCATCTTCTTTGGCATTGGAACCCCTGTCAAGTTCGCAAGAGCCTCCACTTCAGGCTCACTCAGATCATCTTTTGGTGGGCCATTCTTCCTGAGCCAATCAACAACATCATCAACTGCCGCCTTCTTGGTTTCTCTGGGGACAACTCCTGGAGGCAACGGAGCACCCGGCACTTGCAGGAGATTATCAAGAGTAGGTTCATCCAAATCTTCAACGTCTGGTTCATTCTTTCGTACCCAGTCTACTGTATCCTCCACAAACTTCTTTTTCTCATTGGGAGTCATCTTCTTGGGCAAAGGCACTCCTGTTAGGTTAGACAATGCCTCAGCAATTGGCACATCAAGATCTTCTGGTTTAGGCTCATTCTTTCTCAGCCAGTCAACAACATCCTGGACAGCCTTTTTCTTGGCCTCTCGTGGGAGGACTGGCAATGAAGGTGCCCCTGGAATCTGCATAAGGCTATCCAATGTGGGCTCATCAAGCTTGGAGAGATCTGGTTCATTCTTCCTCATCCAGTCAACGCTATCTTCAACATATTTCTTCTTCTCATTTGGTGTCATCTTCTTGGGCACAGGAATGCCAGTGAGGTTTGATAGTGCGTCAATGGTTGGTTCTTCAACCTCATCCTTTGGAGGACCATTCTTCCGAAGCCAATCCACAACATCTTCCACTGCAGCTTTCTTGTCTTCTCTGGCCACGACTCCAGGCGGCAGGGGTGCTCCAGGGACCTGCATAGCACTTTCAAGAGTTGGTTCATCCATCTCAGAGAGATTGGGCTCATTCTTGCGTAACCAATCAACTGTGTCCTCGGTGAACTTCTTTTTCTCCTTTGGTGTCATTCTGCTTGGAAGCGGCACTCCGGTTACATTGGACAGCCCTTGCAACACAGGCTCGTCCAGCTCCTCACGAGGTGGACCATTCTTCCTGAGCCAGTCAACCACATCAGCAACACCCTTCTTCTTTGTTTCTCTGGGCACTACTCCAGGGGGCAACGGTGCACCTGGTACATGCATCAGACTGTCAAGATGGGGCTCATCCATTTCGGCAACATCAGGTTTGTTCTTTCGCAGCCAGTCTATGGTATCCTCCATGAACTTCTTCTTGTCCTTGGGGGTCTTCTTCTTTGGTAGTGGAACACCTGTCAGGTCGGAAAGAGCTTCAATGATGGGTTCATCCACATCGTCAGACGGTGGCCCGTTCTTCCTCAGCCAATCCACAACATCTTCTGCTGCCTTCACTTTGGCGTCTTTGGGTAGAACAGGTGAGGGCAATGGCTTAGTTGGTACATCAGTGAGAATGTCCAGTGTAGGTTCATCCAATTTTGATATATCAGGCTCATTCTTCCGCAGCCAATCAACTGTGTCTTGCTTATACTTCTTCTTCTCCTCTGGTGTCATTCTCTCTGGCAAGGGCAAATCTGTGAGCTTAGAGAAAGCTTCAAGTGTTGGCATGTCGGTATCGTCCATCGGAGGCCCATTCTTTCTCAGCCAATCCACGACATCTTCTACTTGCTTCTTCTTTGCATCCCTTGGCACGATGCCTCGTGGTAGTTCCGCTCCAGGCACCTGCATGAGACTATCAAGAGTTGGGCCATCAAGTTTTGAGAGGTCTGGTTTGTTCTTTCGTATCCAATCCACAGATTCCTCAACAAACTTTTTCTTGTCTGACGGGTTCATTTGACCTGGGAGGGGGATTCCTGATACATTTGACAGGGTCTCCAAAATTGGTTCATCAACTTGCTCAGCAGAAGGAGGATTTGTTCTCATCCAGTCAAGAATGTCTTCAACTGCCTTCTTCTTGGTGTCTCTTGGAGTTACTCCAGCAGGTAAGGTTGCTCCTGGTACTTGCATAATTGCCTCAAGTGTTGGTTCTTCCAACACAGATAGATCAGGCTCATTCTTACGCAACCAATCTACTGTGTCCTCCATGAATTTCTTCTTTTCCTTGGGTGTTTTCTTTTTTGGCATTGGAATGCCAGTCAGATCTGAAAGCGCCTCAAGAATGGGCTCATCGGGTACCTGCTCTGGAGGACCATTCTTTCGCAACCAATCAACAACATCATCAGCAGCATCCTTCTTAACGTCCCTGGGGAGAATTTGAGGTGGCAACGGTGCACCTGGAATGTGGATCAGTCCATCCAAGGTTGGCTCATCAAAATTGGATGTGCTGGGTTCATTCTTGCGTAGCCAGTCTACCGAATCCTCCATGAACCTCTTTTTATCCTTAGGACTTCTCCTCTTCGGAATCGGGACCCCAGTAACATTGGAAAGTGCTTCAATAGAGGGTTCATCTATGACATCTGAAGGGGGGCCATTCTTTCTTAACCAGTCAATGACATCATTTGCAACATTCTGTTTCATAGTCTTGGGAACAGTTCCTTCCGGCAGTAGAGACTGTGGAACCTTCATAATTTGCTCTAATGTTGGTTCGTCAATGTCTCCAAGGTCTGGCTTATTTTTCCTCACCCAGTCGACTGCATCTTCAACGAACTTTTGCTTTTCAGCTGGAATCATTGACTTTTTCACAGGGACACCTGCAAGATTGGCAAGTGCCTCCACAGTTGGTTCATCCAGTTCATCCCCAGGTGGACCGTTATGTCTAAGCCAATCTAGCACATCTTCAACAACCTTACTCTTGGGCTTCTTAGCCACCAGACCAGGAGGAAGAGGCGAGCCAGGCAAATTCATGATGCTATCGAGTGTGGGTTCATCAAGCTTGGACGTGTCTGGCTCGTTTTTGCGCAACCAATCGACAACATCCTCCATAAACTCCTTCTTCATCTTGGGTGTGTTCTTCTTCGGCATAGGAACACCAGTCAAATCGGACAGGGCTTCAAGGGTGGGTTCATCAACCTCTTCATCTGGACCACCATTCTTCCTCAGCCAATCAACCACATCATCTACAACCTTCTTCTTTGTCTCACGGGGAACAACTCCTGCTGGAAGAGGGGCGCCTGGTACCTGCAACAAACTGTCCAGGGCTGGCTCATCAAGTTTCGAGGGGTTTGGTTCATTCTTGCGTAGCCAATCGACTGTGTCCTCCAAGAATTCCTTCTTTGTCTGAGGGGTCTTCTTCTTGGGCATAGGGACTCCTGTCAAATCTGAGAGGGCTTCAAGAGTGGGTTCATCCAGTTCTTCCTCTGGTCTCAGCCAATCAAGCACATCGTCAACGCCCTTCTTCTTCGTCTCTCGTGGAACAACTCCCGTAGGCATGGGTGCACCGGGAACTGCAAAGGCTGTCAAGGTGTGGTTCTCAAGCTTGGATGTATCTGTGTGTTCTTTCGCAGCCAGTCCACACTATCCTCCATGAACTTCTTCTTTTCGTTTGGTGTCTTCTTTTTGGCATGGGAACACCAGTCAGATCTGAAACCGCCTCAAGGGTTGGCTCGTCTGGAAGATTCTCTGGGGGGCCATTCTTCCTGAGCCAGTCTACAACATCATCAACACCTTTCTTCTTAGTATCTCGAGGAACAACACCAGAAGGTATGGGAGCACCGGTACTGCAACAGACTATCAGAATGGGTTCATCAAGCTTCGATGTATCTGGCGTGTTCTTTCGAAGCCAGTCCACAGTATCCTCCATGAACTTCTTTTTCTCCTTTGGTGTATCCTTCTTGGGCATGGGCACACCAGTAACATCTGACAAGGCTTCAAGTGTGGGTTCGTCAGGACATCCTCTGGGGGGCCATTCTTCCTGAGCCAATCCACAACATCATCAACACCTTTCTTCTTTGTATCCCGAGGAACACACCAGAACGGCATTGGACTCCTGACCTGCAAAGACATCAAGAGGGTTCATCAAGCTTGGAAGTATCAGAGAATTCTTTCGAAGCCAGTCCACCGTATCTTCCACAAACTTCTTCTTCTCCTTCGGCGTTTCTTTCTTTGGCATTGGAACACCAGTAATTGAAGGGCTTCAGGTGGGTCATCGTCGTTTTTGGAGCCGTTTTCCAGCCACATACATCTCAACACCTTTCTTCTTTGTGTCTCGAGGCACTACTCCGACGGCATTGGAGCACCCGGCACTTGTAACAGACTGTCCAATGTAGGTTCATCCAGTGTTGACACATCGGGTTCATTCTTGCGCAGCCAGTCAACAGTATCCTCGACGAATTGTTTCTTCTCCTTAGGTGTTTTCTTCTGTGGGATTGGAACACCTGTCAGGTTGGAAGGCCTCAAGATGGTGCATGTCAATTCATCACTTGTGGACCATTCTTCCTAGCCATCACAACATCCTCAACACCCTCTTTCTTCTTCTCACGAGGAACCACACCTGCAGGCATAGGAGCACCTGGACCTGCATCAAGCTGTCAAGAGTGGGTTCATCAAGTTTGGATGTGTCAGGTGTGTTCTTTCGAAGCCAGTCCACAGTGTCATCCATGAACTTCTTCTTTGTCTCGGGGGTCTTCTTTTTGGGCATTGGAACACCAGTCAAATCTGAGAGGGCTTCAAGAGTGGGTTCGTCGGGGAGATCATCTGGAGGGCCATTCTTCCTTAGCCAGTCAACAACATCATCAACCCCCTTCTTCTTGGTATCACGAGGAACAACACCAGCAGGCATTGGAGCTCCTGGTACCTGAAACAAACTGTCAAGAGTGGGCTCATCAAGTTGGGAAGTTTCTGGTGAATTCTTGCGGAGCCAATCAACAACATCATCCATGAACTGCTCCTTATCTTTCGGTGTCCTCATCTTGGGCATGGGGACACCTGTCAGATCTGAAAGCGCTTCTATGGTAGGCTCATCTAGCTCATCTCTTGGGGGGCCATTCTTTCTTAACCAATCTACAACATCATCAACGCCTCTTTCCTTGGATTTCCTGGTCAAAACAGCAGGTGGAAGTGGCGCCCCAGGAATATTCAACAGACTGTCAAGGGTTGGCTCATCAAGCTTGGACAAATCTGGGCCTCCTTTGCGAAGCCAGTCAACGGTGTCTTGAATGAATTTCCTCTTCTCCTTGGGGTTTTTCTTTTTGGGCATGGGAACACCAGTCACCTCAGAGAGAGCCTCAAGTGAGGGTTCATCCAGTGTGTCATCTGGAGCACCATTCTTCCTCAGCCAATCAAGTACGTCCTCAACCCCCTTCTTCTTAGTGTCACGTGGAACAACACCTGAAGGCATTGGAGCTCCAGGGAACTGCAAGAGGCTGTCAAGAGTTGGTTCGTCAAGCTTGGATGTATCTGGTGTGTTCTTTCGAAGCCAGTCTACACTATCCTCCATGAACTTCTTCTTTTCCTTGGGTGTCTTCCTCTTTGGCATCGGAACACCAGTCAAATTTGAGAGGGCTTCAAGAGTCGGCCCGTCGGGAATATCATCTGGAGGGCCATTCTTCCTGAGCCAGTCCACAACATCATCAACACCCTTCTTCTTTGTGTCTCGAGGAACAACACCAGAAGGCATGGGAGCACCGGGTACCTGCAACAGACTATCAAGAGTGGGTTCGTCAAGCTTGGAGGTATCTGGAGAATTCTTTCGAAGCCAGTCCACAGTGTCATCCATGAACTTCTTCTTCTCCTCCGGTGTCTTCATTTTTGGCATTGGAACTCCAGTCATATCAGAGAGGGCTTCAAGTGTGGGTTCATCAGGGACATCCTCAGGAGCACCATTCTTCCTGAGCCAGTCCACAACATCATCAACACCCTTCTTCTTGGTAGTCCTTGAAACTGGTAGTGGCAGTTGTGGGCCACCAGGAATAGTTAACAATCTGTCAAGGGTGGGTTCACCTAGATTGGAAGTATCTGGTTGATTCTTTCGCAACCAGTCAACCGCATCGTCCACAAGCTTCTTCTTTGTCTCAGGGTTCTTCTTCTTGGGCATTGGAACACCAGTCAATTCTGAGAGTGCTTCAAGAGTTGGTTCATCCAGCTCTTCCTCAGGGGCGCCATTCTTCCTGAGCCAGTCGACAACATCCTCAACACCCTTCTTTTTCGTTGTGCGTGGTACAACCCCAGGGAGTGTTGGACCTCCTGGTACCTGCATCAAACTGTCAAGAGCAGGCTCATCCAACTTGGATGTGTCTGGTTCATTTTTCCGTAGCCAGTCAACGGTGTCCTCCATGAACTTCTTCTTCTCCTTGGGTGTTCTCCTCTTGGGCATAGGAACACCTGTCAGGTCGGAGAGTGCATCAAGAGTGGGCTCATCCAGGTCACTGGGTGGGGGGCCATTCTTCCTGAGCCAGTCAACAACATCCTCAACACCCTTCTTCTTTGTCTTGCGTGGCACAACCCCCGGAAGCAATGGACCTCCAGGTACCTGCAATAGACTGTCAAGGGTTGGTTCATCGAGTTCCGACAAGTCTGGTTGGTTCTTGCGAACCCAATCAACCACATCACTCATGAACTTTTCTTTCTCATTGGGCGTCATTCTCTTTGGGAGCGGAACTCCAGACAAGTCAGAGAGTGTCTCAAGAGTGGGCTCATCAAGGTCATCAGTCGGTGGTCTGTTTTTCCTTATCCAATTCAAGATGTCGTCAACACCCTTCTCTTTTGCTTCACGAGAAAGCACAGTTGGAAGCTGTGGACCACCAGGTATATTTAACAGACTGTCAAGGGTAGGCTCATCGATCTTGGACAAATCAGGCCCACCCTTTCGCAACCAATCCACAACATCCTCAACAAACCTCTTTTTTTCCCGTGGTGTTTTCATCTTAGGCATGGGAACTCCAGACAGTTCAGAAAGGGCATCAAGGGTGGGTTCTTCAATTTCATCTTCTGGGGCACCATTCTTCCTCAGCCAATCAACAACATCTTCAACACATCTTTTCTTCGTTTCTCTGGGAATAATGCCAGGGGGGAGGGGTGCTCCTGGGATTTGCATTAGTTCATCAAGAGTAGGCTCATCCAACTTAGACGTGTCTGGTTCATTTGTCCGCAACCAGTCAACAGCATCCTCAACAAATCTTTGTTTGTCCTTTGGTGTCTTCCTCTTTGGCAGGGGAACACCTGTCAGGTCTGAGAGCGCATCAAGAGTGGGCTCATCCAGGTCACTGGGTGGGGGGCCATTCTTCCTGAGCCAGTCAACAACATCCTCAACACCCTTCTTCTTTGTCTTGCGTGGCACAACCCCCGGAAGCAATGGACCTCCAGGTACCTGCAATAGACTGTCAAGGGTTGGTTCATCCAGTTCCGACAAGTCTGGTTGGTTCTTGCGAACCCAATCAACCACATCACTCATGAACTTTTCTTTCTCATCGGGCGTCATTCTCTTTGGGAGCGGAACTCCAGACAAGTCAGAGAGTGTCTCAAGAGTGGGCTCATCTAGTTCGTCCGAAGGTGGCCCATTTTTCCTCAGCCAATCAAGCACATTCTCAACACCCTTCTTTTTGGTGCCTCTCGGAACAATAGCTGGGGGTAATGGAGCCCCCGGAATTTGCATCAATGCTTCAAGAACTGGTTCGTCCAACTCTTGAACATCAGGGGACCCCTTTCGAAGCCAGTCAACTGCATCTTCCACAAACATCTTCTTGTCCTCAGGAGTTTTCATCTTTGGCATTGGGACACCAGACAGGGATGACAGTGCTTCAAGGGTTGGCTCATCCAATTCTTCCTCTGGAGCGCCATGCTTTCGGATCCAATCCACAACATCCTCGACAGCCCTCTTCTTTGTCTCACGAGATACCACACCAGGCAACACAGGTGCACCAGGTATGTTCATTAGACTGTCAAGAGTAGGTTCATCCAGCTCGGAGGTTTCTGGTTCATTCTTTCGCAGCCAGTCAACAGTGTCCTCCATGAACTGCTTCTTCTCATTGGGTGTTCTCCTTTTGGGCATAGGGACACCAGTAAGATTGGAGAGTGCTTCAAGGGTTGGCTCGTCCGGAACATCATCAGGGGCACCATTCTTCCTGAGCCAATCAACAACGCCCTCAACTGCCTTCTTCTTCGTCTTGCGAGGAACGACTCCGGCAGGCATAGGCGCTCCCGGTACCTGCAATAAACTGTCTAGAGTTGGTCCTTCAAGCTCAGAAATATCTGGTTCATTCTTGCGCAGCCAGTCGACTGTATCTTCAATATACCTCTTCTTTTCTTTTGGTGTTTTCATCTTTGGCATTGGTATGTCTGTCAAAGTTGAAAATGCTTCCAGAGTGGGCTCATCCAACTCTTCTTCGGGGCCACCATTTTTCCTGAGCCAATCAAGAACATCCTCCACACCCTTCACCTTCATTTCTTTGGTGACAATTGCAGGGGGCAATGGAGCCCCCGGAATCTGCAACAAGCTGTCAAGAGTTGGCTCGTCAAGCTTCGACAGATCAGGTTGATTTTTTCGCAACCAGTCCACAGCATCTTCAACAACCAACTTCTTATCCTGTGGTGTCTTCATCATGGGCATCGGCACACCAGTCAAGTCCACAAGCGCCTCAAGCGTAGGTTCATCGAGTTCATCTTCAGGTGCACCATTCTTCCTGAGCCAGTCAATCACATCCTCGACACTATTCTTCTTGGTTTCCCTTGGCATGATGCCAGCAGGGAGTGGTGCATCTGGGATTTGCATGAGTGCTTCAAGTGTTGGCTCGTCCAACATGGAGGTGTCTGGTTTGTTCTTCCGCAACCACTCCACAGCATCTTCCATGAACTTCTTCTTTTCTTTTGGTGTCTTCATCTTTGGCATAGGTATATCTGTTAAGATGGAGAATGCCTCAATCGTTGGTTCATCTAGTTCATCATCTGGGCCACCATTCTTTCTGAGCCAATCAAGAACATCCTCAACGCCTTGCTTCTTTCTTTCACGTGGAACAATCCCTGGAATCAATGGACCTCCTGGCACCTGCAGTAAACTGTCCAGAGTAGGTTCATCAAGTGCGGAGGTATCAGCTTCATTTCTTCGAAGCCAGTCAACTGCATCTTCCATGAACCTCGTTTTCTCCTTGGGTGTCTTGATTTTGGGCATAGGAATACCAGTCAACTTGGAGAGTGCTTCAAGTGTGGGTTCATCTGGCATATCCTCAGGAACTCCATTCTTCCTCAGCCAATCAGCAACATCCTCAACTCCTCTTTTCTTTGCTTCTCTTGGAACAACAACAGGAAGCAACGGAGCTCCTGGTATCTGCAGCAAACTATCCAGCATTGGCTCCTCTAACTTGGATACATCAGGACCACTTCTTCGTAGCCAGTCAACCACATCTTCCGTGAACTTCTTCTTCTCCCTTGGTGTCTTTCTTGTAGGCATTGGAACACCAGACAGTTTGGATAGGGCTGCTAGTGTTGGTTCATCCATTTCCTCTTCTGGGACGCCATGCTTCCTTAGCCAGTCCACAACATCCTCTGCACCAGCCTTTTTCCTCTCTCGTGGCATAACTCCAACTGTCAAAGGTGCACTGGGAATATTCATTAAATTGTCCAGGGTAGGTTCATCAAGCTTGGATATGTTTGGCTCATTCTTTCTCAACCAGTCAACAGCATCATCCACGAGCTTCTTCTTTGCCTCAGGGGTCTTCTTCTTGGGCATTGGAACACCAGTCAAATCTGAAAGGGCTTCAAGAGTGGGTTCATCCAGTTCTTCTTCTGGTGCTCCATTTTTCCTGAGCCAGTCAACAACATCCTCAACCCCCTTCTTCTTCGCTTCTCGCGGAACAACACCTGGTGGCAAGGTTGCACCAGGCAAATTCATTAATGAATCCAGGGTGGGTTCATCAAGCTTTGACAGATCAGGCTCATTCTTTCTGATCCAATCAACACTTTCTTCTATTGCATCTCTCTTTGTCTTTGGAGAGAGGGCCTTAGGCAAAGGTACACCAGTTAGTTGTGTGAGTGCCTCCAGAGTTGGTTCGTCCATCTCATCTTGTGGGGCACCATTCTTTCTAAGCCAATCAACGACGTCTTCAACACTCTTCTTCTTTGTCTCCCTTTTTACAACACCTGGAAGAACTGGAGCTTCAGGAACTTGCAGTAATGCATCAAGAGTGGGTTCGTCTAGTTTTGAAACATCGGGCTCGTTGTTGCGGAGCCAGTCCACACTATCCTCCATGAACTTCTTCTTGTCCTTGGGTGTGTCCCTCTTGGGCATGGGGACACCTGTTAGATCTGACAATGCCTCAAGTGTTGGCTCATCCAGATGATTTGTGGGGGGGCCATTTTTGCGAAGCCAATCTACAACATCCTCCACTCCTTTCTTCTTAGCTTCACGAGGAACAACCCCGGAAGGCATCGGGGCACCTGGTACCTGCATAAGACTTTCAAGGGTTGGTTCATCAAGAACAGAGGTGTCTGGAGCATTGCTTCGCAACCAGTCAACCACATCATCCATAAATTCCTTTTCGTGTGGGGTCAATTTGTTGGGAAGGGGGACACCTGTTAGGCTTGAGAGAGCATCAAGTGTGGGTTCATCAATCTCATCCTTTGGTGGACCATTCTTCCTCAACCAATCGACAACATCATCAACACCCTCCTTTTTCTTCTCACGAGGGACAATACCTGATGGCATTGGAGCACCAGGTACCTGCATCAAGCTGTCAAGAGTGGGTTCATCTAGCTTCGCCGTATCAGGTTGATTCTTTCTCAACCAGTCAACAGCATCATCCATGAACTTCTTCTTTGCCTGGGGGGTTTTCTTCTTGGGCATTGGAACACCAGTCAAATCCGAGAGGGCTTCAAGAGTGGGTTCATCCAGTTCTTCCTCTGGACCACCATTCTTCCTCAGCCAATCAAGTACATCGTCAACACCTTTCTTCTTTGTCTCACGAGGGACAACACCAGATGGCATGGGAGCACCAGGAACCTGCAACAGACTGTCAAGGGTGGGTTCATCAAGCTTGGATGTATCTGGTGTGTTCTTTCGCAGCCAGTCAACACTATCCTCCATAAACTTCTTCTTCTCCTTGGGTGTGTCCTTCTTGGGCATTGGGACCCCCGTCAGATTTGATAGGGCTTCAAGGGTGGGTTCATCAGGGACATCGTCAGGAGCACCATTCTTCCTGAGCCAGTCCACAACATCATCAACCCCCTTCTTCTTTGTTTCACGAGGAACAACTCCAGAAGGCATAGGGGCACCAGGTACCTGCATGAGACTATCAAGAGTTGGTTCATCCAGCTTGGATGCATCTGGTTTATTGGTTCGCAACCAGTCAACCACATCATCAATGAATTGATTGCTAGGGGATATGACTCTCTTAGGCAGTGGGAATCCAGACATAGTTGCTAGGGCCTCCAGAACGGGTTCATCAATCTCATCCTTTGGTGGACCATTCTTCCTCAACCAATCAACAACATCATCAACACCCTCCTTCTTCTTCTCACGAGGGACAATACCTGATGGCATTGGAGCACCAGGTACCTGCATCAAGCTGTCAAGAGTGGGTTCATCTAGCTTCGCCGTATCAGGTTGGTTCTTTCTCAACCAGTCAACAGCATCACCCATGAACTTCTTCTTTGCCTGGGGGGTTTTCTTCTTGGGCATTGGAACACCAGTCAAATCTGAGAGGGCTTCAAGAGTGGGTTCATCCAGTTCTTCCTCTGGACCACCATTCTTCCTCAGCCAATCAAGCACATCGTCAACACCCTTCTTCTTTGTCTCACGAGGAACAACACCAGAAGGCATGGGGGCACCCGGAACCTGCAACAGACTGTCAAGGGTGGGCTCATCAAGCTTGGATGTATCTGGTGTGTTCTTTCGCAGCCAGTCAACAGTATCCTCCATGAACTTTTCTTCTTGTCCTTGGGTGTTCCCTTCTTGGGTATTGGGACACCTGTCAGATTTGATAGGGCTTCAAGTGTGGGTGCATCAGGGACATCGTCAGGAGCACCATTCTTCCTGAGCCAGTCCACAGCATCATCAACCCCCTTCTTCTTTGTTTCACGAGGCACAACTCCAGAAGGCAAAGGGGCACCTGGTACCTGCATGATACTGTCAAGAGTTGGCTCATCAAGCTTGGAAGTGTCTGGTTTATTGGTTCGCAACCAGTCAACCACATCATCCATCAATTGTTTGGAATCAGGAGCCAGTTTCTTAGGAAGTGGGGATCCAGTCATTGTGGCAAGAGCCTCCAGAGTGGGTTCATCAATCTCATCCTTTTGGTGGAACCATTCTTTCCTCAACCAAATCACAACATCATCAACCACCCTTCCTTCTTCTTCTCACGAGGGACAATACCTGATGGCATTGGAGCACCAGGTACCTGGCATCAAGCTGTATCAAGGAGTGGGTTCATCTAGCTTCGCCGTATCAGGTTGGTTTTTTCTCAACCAGTCAACAGCATCATCCATGAAATTCTTCTTTGCCTGGGGGGTTTTCTTCTTGGGCATTGGAACACCAGTCAAATCTGAGAGGGCTTCAAGAGTGGGTTCATCCAGTTCTTCCTCTGGAACACCATTCTTCCTCAGCCAATCAAGTAGAGTACATCGTCAACACCTGTCTTCTTTGTCTCACGAGATACCACACCAGGCAACACAGGTGCACCAGGTATGTTCATTAGACTGTCAAGAGTAGGTTCATCAAGCTTGGATGTATCTGGTGTGTTCTTTCGCAGCCAGTCTACACTATCCTCCAAAAACTTCTTCTTGTCCTTTGGTGTATCCTTCTTGGGCATTGGGACACCCGTCAGATTTGATAGGGCTTCAAGGGTGGGTTCATCAGGGACATCGTCAGGAGCACCATTCTTCCTTAGCCAGTCCACAACATCATCAACCCCCTCTTTCTTTGTTTCACGAGGCACAACTCCAGAAGGCATAGGGGCACCTGGTACCTGCATGATACTGTCAAGAGTTGGCTCATCAAGCTTGGAAGTGTCTGGTTTATTGGTTCGTAACCAGTCAACCACATCATCCATCAATTGCTTGGAATCAGGAGCCAGTTTCTTAGGAAGTGGGAATCCAGTCATAGTTGCTAGGGCCTCCAAAGTAGGTTCATCAATCTCATCCTTTGGTGGACCATTCTTCCTAAACCAATCAACAACATCCTCAACACCCTCTTTCTTCTTCTCACGAGGGACAATACCTGATGGCATGGGAGCACCAGGTACCTGCATCAAGCTGTCCAGAGTGGGTTCATCTAGCTTCGCCGTATCAGGTTGGTTCTTTCTCAACCAGTCAACAGCATCATCCATGAACTTCTTCTTATCCTTTGGTGTGTCATTCTTGGGCATTGGGACACCAGTCAGATTTGATAGGGCTTCAAGAGTGGGTTCATCCAGCTCTTCCTCTGGACCACCATTCTTTCTCAGCCAATCAAGTACATCGTCAACACCTTTCTTCTTTGTCTCACGAGGAACAACACCAGATGGCATGGGAGCACCGGGAACCTGCAACAAACTATCAAGAGTGGGCTCATCCAGCTTGGATGTATCTGGTTTGTTCTTTCGAAGCCAGTCTACACTATCCTCCATAAACTTTTTCTTGTCTTTGGGTGTATCCTTCTTGGGCATTGGGACCCCCGTCAGATTTGATAGGGCTTCAAGGGTGGGTTCATCAGGGACATCTTCTGGAGCACCATTCTTCCTAAGCCAGTCCACAACATCATCAACCCCCTTCTTCTTTTTTTCACGAGGCACAACTCCAGAAGGCAATGGGGCACCTGGAACCTGCATGACACTGTCGAGAGTGGGTTCATCCAGTCTTGATGTGTCTGGTTTATTGGTTCGCAACCAATCAACCACATCTGTTGACGAGCTGGTTCAGAATCTTGAAACAGACTGCTTGGGGAGCGGAAATCCAGTCACTGTGGCTAGAGCCTCCAGAGTGGGTTCGTCAATTTCTTTATTTGGTGGACCATTCTTCCTCAACCAATCAACAACATCATCAACGCCCTCCCTTCTTCTTTCTTCGCGAGGGATAATAACCTGATGCATTGGAGCCACCAGGTACCTGGCATCAAGCTCTGTCAAGGAGTTGCGGTTTCATCTGCTTCGCCGTATCAGGTTGGTTCTTTCTCAACCAGTCAACAGCATCATCCACGAGCTTCTTCTTTGCTTCAGGGGTCTTCTTCTTGGGCATTGTAACACCAGTCAAATCTGAGAGGGCTTCAAGAGTGGCTTCATCCAGCTCTTCCTCAGGGGCGCCATTCTTCCTGAGCCAATCAAACACATCCTCAACACCCTTCTTCTTATCCTCACGAGGCACAACTCCAGAAGGCATAGGTGCACCTGGAACCTGCAACAGACTGTCAAGGGTTGGTTCATCAAGCTTGGATGTATCTGGTGTGTTCTTTCGAAGCCAGTCAACACTATCCTCCATAAACCTCTTCTTGTCCTTTGGTGTGTCCTTCTTGGGCATTGGGACACCAGTCAGATTTGATAGGGCTTCAAGTGTGGGTTCTTCAGTGGAAATCGGTCACCGCGCGCGGTGTTCCTCGCTGAGTCCAGCCTGCATTACATTCAACCCCTTCGTTGGTCTCTTTCGGGGCACAACTTAGAAGGCATAGGGGACCAATGGAACTCTATGCACGCGGATTATCTGTCAAGGGTTGGTTCATCAAGCTTGGAAGTGTCTGGTTTGTTGGTTCGTAACCAGTCAACCACATCATCCATCAATTGCTTGGAATCAGGAGCCAGTTTCTTAGGAAGTGGGAATCCAGTCATAGTTGCTAGGGCCTCCAAAGTAGGTTCATCAATCTCATCCTTTGGTGGACCATTCTTCCTCAACCAATCAACAACATCATCAACACCCTCCTTCTTCTTCTCACGAGGGACAATACCTGATGGCATTGGAGCACAAGGTACCTGCATCAAGCTGTCAAGAGGTGGGTGCATCTAGCTTCGCCGTATCAGGTTGGTTCTTTCTCAACCAGTCAACAGCATCATCCATGAACTTCTTCTTTGCCTCAGGGGTTCTTCTTCTTGGCATTGGACAGCCAGTCAAATCTGAGAGGCTTTCAAGTGAGGTGAATAACAGAGCTGGGTCAGGTTTACATGTGCAGATCTGTGCGCCTTCGCCGAATCTGTGGGCATATATATATATCATCGTGTGATCTTCTTTT
>CAICTM010000211.1:0-21183 GCA_903772945.1 Seminavis robusta
CTCTTCTCCTCGGAATTTGGCAAGTGATGTTGTCCTCATCTTCTTGCTGGTTTTTGTTGCTGCTGTTGTTGTTATCATTGGTTGTGTCTGCTTCATATTGCTCTTGAATATCGTTGACTGCTTCTGTGTCTTGCTCTCTGATATCATGCAGATGCGGGCTCGGCACTGGTGAATCGTTGACTGCCTCTGTCTTGGCATGGATCATGGAACTTGTCCAAAGGCCTCCTGACGAAGGGGCATCTGGAACCAACAGCATGGATTCCGATTCATCAAGCATGTTGTTATTGATGCTGCTGGCATTATGGCCAGCAGCGAACGTAGCAGCGGTAGCTTGAGGAGCGTCAGCACCATCATGAACAATAACAGCTGTCTGAGCTTGGTTGGATTGAGCTGGATTGGATTGAGCTGGATTGGATTGAGCTTGATTGGGTCTCTGTCTGAGTCCATGTCTGGCCGCAGCTGCCGATGTGCGTTCTCTTACTTGTTGATTTGTTGTGGCTGTGGCTGTGGCTGTGGGGCCATTGTGATTGTTGCGCAATCCTTTTCTGGGTAGGGAAGGAGGAGTTTCTTCTGCTTCATCCACTGTATCGTCCAAGAGTTCCACCGGAACAAGCGGAGTCTCGGTAGCAGTGCTAATAGTAGTCTGATTCACAATAGGAGTCGCTGAAGCTACAGGAAGCATGGCTGGTACTGGTACACGGGTGTCATCTCCTTGATCCGCAGGATGATCTCGAGAGCCGTCGGGATCCATGGTTGTTCTCGGCTTTGTATGGTCAAATGTGATTTTGTTTCGGCTGAGGCGTGCTCAAAAAAAAGAATGAGATTGGGGAAGAAACACCGATCTGAGAGCGCCCTGTGCTGTTTGTCCCTACAGCCAGATCTCTACGGCTCCACCCTACGGTTGCGACGTGGCTTTCTTGGGTGGCCAAGACTTTTACCAAAAACCATGTCTCAACCAAGGGCTTAATAAAGAAACGACTGGATAATACTACTCAGAGAACGATTTATTACGGGCATGTTCTGATGATCTTACGGCAAAGACAAGGTACATGTTCGCAAGGATTGATTCGCTCGTTAAGAACTTATAAATAAGTAACAATCATAAGAGTGGTGCTGATGGCCCGAAAAGAAACGCCAACACAAACACCCAGAAGAGAATAATGATGGCAAGCCAAGAATTAACCTGGCAAACACACGGTAGTTAACAGTAAAGCGCGGAGTATACAACAGAAGAGTCGTCTGCTGAAGAGTTATGTACATCTATGATACATCTACAGGGACAGGGACAGGATTCATTGAAAGAAAATGAATTGCATTAGGGACATTGCTTCACATCCGCATGCATGTATGTACCAGTACATTCCACAGGAAATGGATCTGGAACACAGTAAACCCTTAGTGTTGAACAACCAAAGAAAGGAGATCCAGGACCGTCCGACGACGCTTACCAGCACATGGTCTCAGTAGCTGCTGGAATTTGGGTATCGCTAGCTAGCTAGTGATACGATCAAAAAGTGGCTGGAAGGACAGATATAGCCAACGTCAAGGAAGGCCGGTGTCCTGATCTGCATGCCATTCTAACTTGTGCTGTACATGTACAATGGAAGTCGATGGGCTCGTTTTAAGATAAGCTATTCCGGATCCTGAATACAAATCGTTCGAAACTGCACGGAGCATAAAGTGCACCGGTAGTACCGGTACCGGTACGTACCGTACCCACAGTAGCGTCCTCCTCCTCCTAAGAAAATAGATCTCGAAGAAATCAATCAAGTAAGCACTCAAGTGATACAGCTGGCTTATTCCAAGTCATTGGACGTGAGATGTGATTAGTCTCTCTAGGCCTATTTATGACTATGCATGTAATAACTAACGAAGCGACTGTCTGTCTGTATTGCTACATTGCTACAGAACTCTGACATATTAATTAATACTGTGCTGCATGCTTGCATTGATGAGTGATGAGACTGCTTGGGATGACGGACTGCACAGGAACGAAGCTTCCCTTTAAATCTTAGACACAGTTTCGAGTTTTTTAGAACTGTTCATTAATGCTGAGTTGCCGACAGAGTTCATAGAAAAAGAAGGTGAGTGGAGTGAGGAACTAAGGAGCTCATAAGGGGAAGTAAGAATCATTGTTTTTACATGTGTTGACTGGAGGAAGGGCAATGGGTGGCTTAAACAAATAATGTCGAAATGTCCGAAATCTGCCGATCGTAAAACCGGCATGACCAGTTTCCCCTTTCAAAATTCTCTCTTGCGGCCATCATCTGATTCTTCTGCTTCTGTCATTATTATTTACAAAATAAGCTAATTTATTTATTTCTCGACCATGGCGATCGCAACGCTGTTCTCTGCTTCATCTCTTCGGCTGCTCTATCTGTTGCTGCTGGTGTCTGCTACTACTAGTGCTAGCGCTAGTACTAGTAACAATGCCACAGCAACAAGCAGCAACTCCTCCGCTGCTCCGGCTGCTGCTACTACAACAAGTACTACAACAAGCACAACTTCCACGACCGTGGAATCTTCTGACCAGACCGTGGAAATCGATGGGTGGCAATTTCCGTCTCGTGTTTCTCTCCGCGCTGGAGTTCTCCACGCTCCGCCCTTTGCCATCTTAGAAGAGCGACTCGACGGGTCCATTGTCTACAGCGGATTTCAAATCGACATGTTGGAGAGTCTCAAAGTCTTTGCCAAGCAAGATGGCGTGCTGCTGCAAGTAGACCTTAGCCCTAGTCCGCCCAATTTCAATCCCGCACTTGATTTAGTCGCTAATGGTGAGTCACAAAAATATCTACACTACTAGCCAGTATCTTGGACTTGCTCGGGATATCTCTATCTTATCATACAGGTACTAGTACAATCATGGTTGTCTCACCCTCCTCTATTCTACTCTATCTATTCTATTCTACATGTATGCAGACTGCAACACCACCAAAAACCCAAACACAAAGGAAGACTGTGAAAAGTTTGACTTTATCATTGCCAAGTAAGTATCCACTAGCTAGCTTGCACTAGCTATCTAGCTAGATACTACATGCACATGTACGGACTGAGGAATCTTACACGTCGCTCTTTCTTCTCCTGTACACTTGCACGTGTATTCAGTTACTACGCCACCCCGGCTCGTTGTACACGAGTCGCCCTCTCCCCTCCATGGCTACGGTCCACCATTACCACACTCAAATACGTTGACAAACCACCTGGTGCCAAAGACTACACCACACTCAAAGAAGCAGAAGACTCCGGGGCACCCATTTGTGCAAAGTCAGGAACATTCTTTGCCACGGTTGTCAAGGCCAAGTTCCCAAAGGGAAACTTTGTACCATGTCCCACTCTGGAAGAATGCATTGCTGCACTCAAAAATGGAGACTGCGTACTCAGTGCCGAAGATGAACTCATGTCACGATATTCCATGGCATGGGATCCAGAAATTGAAGTTACACGAGAACAATTCAATACACAGTACAAAGTATGGCCCTACTCTTATCAGATACCCTTTGAAATTCGATTGCTCATGGAAAAATGGGTACGAGATGCCAATACCAATGCCACGCTAGATGAATTGTACTCCAAGTACTTTCAAAAGTCACTTTGTCCGGTGGGAACGGCAGGAGACGATTGTGATAAACCCTGTGATCCTATCCATGGAACATCCGACAAACGAGGAGTCTGTGTCTGTGAATCTACAAAGTGGGAAGGAGAGGATTGTACCATTGAAGTAGAAGAAGAACTCAATCTCATTCCTCAGTACATGGTGCGTTCACAGTCATGTACATACATATATACATATTCATACAAAAGAAACAAACAATCCACACAGACAGACTCACACACACACTCTTGTCGTTGTTTTTCAAACGCAGATCATTATTGCCTACACCATGTTGGGCATCAACGTCATGGCCATTCTACTTTGTGCTCTATGGTTATTCTGGCAACGAAACTCGGTACAAGTGCGCGTGTCACAACCATTCTTTCTGGCATTGGTGCTCGTCGGATGCTTCATTTCAAGTAGTACCATCCTAGCACTCTCACAAGAAGATGAAGGAGATGGATCTGTACCGGCTTGCATGGCCATTCCGTGGTTGTACAGTGTTGGATGTAAGTGGAATTATTATATCAAATGAATTGACACTCCTCGTGTGTATGGCTCCAAGTGCCTCACTTAATTGTTCGTTTTTGTTGTTGCTTTCATTCTTGAAATTGCCCGTCAGTTTCCATTACCTTTGGGACTCTCTTTGCCAAGATTCTGCGCGTGTACGCCATTTTCAAAAAGGCAGCGGACAATCGCGTAGGACACGGTGCATCGGTCAGCGGAACTAGTCGCAGCAATATCATTTCCGCATCCGAAACTGTGGGCATTATTGGAGGTGTACTCTTTGTCGACTGCATCATTCTCGTCGTATGGACCTTTGTGGATCCCTTACAATGGGAACGAACCGTCATTAGTGCGGACCAATTCGGGGCTCCCTTGGAAAGTGAAGGAAAATGCGTCTCGGAGAACTGGCTGGCATTTGCGGCAGCACTCGCCGGGTTGCATCTCCTGTTGCTGGCGACTGCCTGTTGGTTATGTTATGTTGCCAGAGATATCCCCACGCGGTTTTCGGAAGGCAAGTTTGCACATGTTTTTCATGCGATTTTAGCAAAAGGTGGCTGAACCAAGTAAGTAAGTAAGTGTACTCACAAATTGCCGAATCGCTCAAACACAGGCAAGTATGTTTCCATTGCCATGATCAGCAACCTCCAGGTACGTACGTTTGTGCATGACATGCGCAAGTTCGATCCATTGGAACGAACAGACATGCAGGTAGATGGGTGCTATTGATTGCCTGCTCAGCCATTTTTCCTCACTTGCGTCTGTAATGCTAATTCATTCATTCATTCGATCGATCGATCGATGCAGATCTTCATTGTAGGAGTCCCAATTTTGATCATTATCGGTTCAGAGCCAGCCACGAGCTTCTTTGTAAGGTCGACCAGTAAGTCAAATGCATTGGTTCATGTTCGAGTTGACGCCTTTGCGTGATGTCTGTCGAGACTAATTGGACGAATTTGATTTCCTCATTCTGGAACAAACAGTTATTTGGATGAATGATCTTTGCGTGGTCATGTTGCTGTTTGGAAATTTGATGTTTTCGGTACACTTCAAGGGCGACGTGGGGCAGGACGAAGTCAAGAGAGCGGTGGAGCAATTCACAACCAGACGCACGGATCGCTCGGCTGTCATGGCCAACTCGGTCATGGCCAAAAAGAGTAGTAGCGGCGACAACGGTGATCTCACCAGTGGAAATTTTGCTGCTGATTCGGGTCATGCCTCGAACAAAGGCGTAACCTGGAAAGAAGACGTCAGCACGACCGAAAGAGGCAATGACAAGAACAGCATCTTGCGCGGGAGCCAGAATTCCGCGTCGAAGCAACCCAAGAAGAAGAAAAAGCCTGATGATGTTTTGTCCAGAGACTCGTGGGCTTCTCCATCAAATCCATCCACGTGGGAGGGTGGAAAGCGCGACGATGATCATAGTAGCACGGTCTCTGACTTTGAAGATGAAGGAGGCAGCAGCTTTCATCAGGATGATGGGAAACCGACTGACGTTCTGGGAAACAACAAGAATTCGTGGGCTGCCGTGCAAATTTCCAAGTTCTCCCTAAATTACAACAACAGCCAGGCAGCAGACGAGGACGAGGACGACGAGGAAGCAACGAATGACGTTGACGAACGAAGAGGGTCCCATAGCTCTCTGTCTCTGCCGCCTTCGAACCTTCCAAAGGTGGACAAGGCGTCGCACATGTCTTATGCGGCTAGTCGCATCACAAAACTTCGGGGAGAGCATGCACAATACTTGGCGGAGAAAAAGTCGGGAAAGCGTTCTGGAGGAAAGGTGGGGACATCTGGCTAGTCAATCTACGGCGCGCGTCACACAGGGATGCCAACAGCGAAAACCACGAGCGGTCATGATGCGATTTAAAACAGATAGCTGCGCTCGGTGCGAAAGAACCAGAGGAGACGACGCATCTCCTTTCCATAGACACGACGAAGAGTTGACTTCCCTGTCCTCCCCACTGATGACAGTGCTCGTGTCTTGATCAGATCAGAGAAAGGATGGATGGATGCTGGAACCGACAACACATCTTGCCTTCGAATCTCGTGGCAGTTGTTCACTTATTTACAATTTGATGGGAAGACCCAGACACAGTAAGCACGTTCGTATAGAACCTTTATAGTTCATTAGGAAGTTCTTGTGCATGAATGTAGTTCATGATGTACGTCTACTAGTAGAGCTATATGGCGTCTCGAATCCATCGTAACAAGCCAGCATCAGGGTTTGCTTTCTTTACCGCCATGAACTTGGGTGACAGATAGATCAATGCGTTGAAGAACCCTGAAAGTGAACGAACGATCGAATCAGAATGAGATTTGTGCTTGTCAAGTAAGCGACTGCTCGCAGTTGGAAACAAAAACATAAAAACACGTGCAAAGCAACATACCTTGAAGCGGTGCAAAAAAGGCGGCAGCAGCGAGAAGCTGATAGGGAACCGGCTCTCCAATAAGCTGTAGGAACCGCACAGCAGTCAACCAAATCCATGTAACGTAGAAAGATCCGCTGTAGAGGAACCCCTGAAATGCCACGTCTCGTTTGATTTTCTTGGCCAATTGGTCCCTCTCTAAAGCCCCGGTATCATTCTTGAGTAGCTGAGTCTTTTGCTGCTTGGTTGTACTATGCCTCGATCCATTCATCGAAGCACTGTCAGAGTTGTTCGTGGGCGAGGCTCCCTTTCGGACATTGACCCATACCAGAGCCATGGCAATGGTGACAAAGGCAATGTTGGCCCATAGAGGACCGTAGAAGAATGCCCACCTGTAGGTATTGCCATTGATCCCTCGAATGCATTCATCCCCGGAACATCCACCTGGGAAAGCTGTAGATGAAGAAACGTAGAAAGAAAAGGAAAATAGTGAGCTTCGTGCAACGTAACTTGCATGATGCAATCAGTCAAAGCTAGCTAGACTAGCTAGACTAGCTAGCTAGACTAGCTAGCAATCTGGCTGGAGCCAGCAAGCCAGCTCTTACGGGATATCCAACACCATAAGCCGGCAGGATTGTAAAGCTTCAAAGAAATGCCAATGATGCCAGTGGCAAATCCCCACAGAAGCGGAATCGAGTGCAGATATGGTTCCAGCTTCTTGACCTGGTCCTCGCTCCAGTTGTATCGCAGCACAACGGTGTAGTAGATAGCCAAGCTTACAGAATAGAAGGACGAAACAACATAGAACTGAATGAAGAATCCTTGCATGACGCAGGTAGAAAAGTTGCCACTTGCAAACATGGCTTCGCTATCGGTGGGCATCGGCCACGTGGACAGTGCTTCCCAGAAGGAGACCAGAACATCTACCAGGGACATGCCTAGTAGTAGCCTATGGTAGCTCTTAGATAGCTTTTGTTTGTCCCTCAAAACTGAAAACGCAATGATTGAGCTACCGATAATGGAGATGCATCCCGTCGTCTTGGGCAGAATTGCCAACGCTCTCGCTTGCGCATCCGAGGTGCTCATGGTCGGTCCCAGTTAGTCTTGATCTAGCTTGTGCAAAGGAAAGAAAATTACACAGAAGATGTGAAAAAGTGATGAGACGAGCTTCCAAAAATAAAAGTTCGGTCTTTTTCCTCTTTTTGCGAATCTTGTAAATGACTTCAAGGGGTTCTCGTCCAGGTAAAGAGGTACTGAGCAGCCTTTATAGTACAGTATAATTAATTGTCGTAAGCTGTCGTACCAGAAAGCGAGAATTAACCACCCAGTTGAGACGATGAGACGATCGATAATTCTCTCATGAAGTAGCTCGAAGTTCACTTACTTCTTGGTCGATGGTTAATAGTTTTCATTAAATCTCTGTTTCTTTGACAATCACATCTCTCATTCTAGAAGCTTCGACAAGCTCTACCGGCACATGCGTGCCGGTGTGCCAGTATGCAACACATCCAAAGCAACTCCTTACTAAGCCTTACTTGCTTCCCTACTAGCTAGTACATCAAATGACTTCAATACCTATTTTCTGCTTTCAATTAGGATCACGCTGTGACCTGATCTAGAACACAGTGCCGGGAGTGAAGTTGCAGGGCCTCCTAATACCTACTGTACTCCCTAAATGTCTCATTCAAAGAAAGAGAAGTAAGGTCATGGGTCATCCTGTATGTACACTAGCTAGCTGCTGTTCTTCTACATGATAAGGGGTTGTTGTACTAGTATGGCGTTTCAATGAAGGCTTAAAAAGGTTTGTTTCATGACATAAGGGATGTTGTTAAGGGTTTGTTTACTGGGATGTTGAAGCTTTAAGGGCCTGTTGAAGGGGTTGTTTAAGGGGTTCTTGAAAGGGTTTCGTCAGTCGTGACAATTTACGATGTTTCTAAATCCTGAGTGAAAAGCATCGGACGGTCCTGGTAGCGGTAACAGTAACTGTTTTGGAAACATTACGTAGCTATGTATTGGTAGGACAGCTTTAGGACTTAGGACCACGCTGTGACCTGGAACTGTGACCACACAATACGAGCTGTGCTGGGCGACTCGGAGTACTGAGTAGATCAGTAAGAAGAGTAAGCTTTAAGAAGAGGCTTGCCGGGAGCGAACCTCATAATACCTCCTGTACTCCCTAAATGTCTCATTGTCTCATTCAAAGAAAGAGATATAAGTCATCCTGCATGTATTTTCACTATAATACCTGCTGTTCTCAAAACAGTACACTCAGCTCAGCCATAAGCCAGTCGGATCTTGGATCAATACTCGTGGAACAGGAAAAGTAGTCTAGCTACTAGCTAGCTAGCTAGCTAGCTAGCTAGTACATTGTCATGGTGCCTCTGGTGTGGTGTGTGGTGCTAGCTAGCTAGAGTGGAGTGTGCAGGGCCATAGGACAGTGTCTGCTTTCGATCCCCTTCTGTTGGAAGCGAGTTGGCAGTCGCCGAGGTTTCGCCTTACGACCTTCTATCCATCGTTGACCGGTGAAACTTGCGCATGCAGTGAACTTCTATCTTGCTTTGAACTTCTATCTTGCTTCTATGTCTTCATTTTTCTGGAGTTCCGCTTCATTGTGACCCGAAAAGGCTCGTTCTAGCAAGGCTCGTGCTCTGGCAACGCAGAGCAACGCAAAGCAAAGCAAAAGCAAAACGCAACACCATGGTGACCACTATGGACGATTCTGAACTTTCCATGGACGACGGTCCTCAAGAGCAAGATCAAGATCAGGTAGACTTACTAGCACCCAAACGAAGTATGGGTATCAGCGATCTGGTCAACTTTGGCATGACCAATATCAACACGAGCAGCGGCGGGACTGCTCCTGCTACCCCTTCTTCTACTACGAGCAGCTCGGACTCGTTGCGCCTGAAAAGCCGTGTCGGGCCGTTCTTGGTGGTAGTCTTTCTTGTCCTCTGCTTTTCAGTAGCTTTCCTTAGCTTGGATTGGGATGACCAGCACTTTCACGAAGCCTTTGCTCAGGACGCCCACAAGCTTCTAGCTCACATCAGACAACAAGGCAGCAACAACCTCGAAGCCATGGCGGCATTGGGGTCTTTGGCAAGCGTGACTGCGTCCGCGACTCAACTTATAGGACCCGCGATGGATCCATCCACTCCCACGAGCTGGCCGTTCCTCACCATTCCTCACTTCGAAAGCCAAGCTGCCCACTCCTTGGCCATCATGAAAACCTCTCAAGTCTTCATCAGTCCTTTGGTAGACAACCAACAAGAACGCCTTGAATGGGAGACATATTCCAGTGAACATGCTCAGTACTGGAGCGATACTAGAATTGCTCCTGTGATCTTCAAGATTCAGGCGAATGGCACCAAGGTGCCGGAAGATGGCCCGGGACCCTTCCAACCGGTCTGGCAGATTGCTCCTTCTGCCAATGCCGCTCACGACGCAAACTTTAATCTAGCCTCCATGCCTTCCATTTCCAGTGCCCTACAAGCCGTCTACAAGACCCAGAAAGCCGTTCTTACCGGGCCTCTCCCGGGCAGCGATGACGAACAGAACATGATGAACCATTTAGACATCTTTTCCGTGCAAGGACAACAAGACGGGGAACCCATCAGCCTCATGATCCTTCCAATCTTTGATGATGACAGTGACAACGACGAACAAGATCATACCGTGGTGGCAGTGCTCGTGGCTCCCTTTCTCTTCCAATCCTTCCTTCTCAATGCCCTGGGAGTACACGTGCCGGGACGAGTCATGGTGGTGCTCCACTCCTGCAACCAGACCCATTCGTATCACCTACATCAAAACAACACGGTGCAGTACATCGGACAAGGGGACCAACATCATCCATTTTATTCGGATCTGAAACAATCCAACAGCTTCCCCACTGGAGTCGCACAATCTTCCGATGGCATTGCCTTTACCCAAGACTACGCGTGTGGCCAATACCAGCTCGATGTCTACCCAACTGCAGTCTACCAGAACCATACGTCCACCAATGGGCCCGTCATCAGCACTGTCTTTATTGTGGTTCTCTGTGTATGCCTATTCCTGTCCTTTCTCCTTGTGGGAGGCAGGATCCACGATCAGATGGAACAAGTTACTAAAAAAGCACAAGAAGCATCCAATCTTGTCGACACGCTCTTCCCCAAGGATATTCAGGACAGATTGTTTCAGGTAGTCAATCACAGCGACAGTCGGCAATCATCATTGCAGAACAACAACAACGCTCAGAACAAGAAGAAGAAGAAGACCAAAAAGACATGCAATATCGATTTGGATGATGATCCCTTATCCAAGCTCAAAGAACTACTCGGCGACTCGGATGGCATGGACCCTGCCTTTGGCGCGGATGTACCCATTGCAGACTTGTTTGTCAATTGCACTGTCCTATTTGCCGACATTCAAGGTGAGCTAGCATTGCAATGGCACTTGGCTTCATTGAGCGTCACCCAGGTGGCTGCCTACTCACTGACACTTGCCCCATGACCAACCAACACAGGCTTTACTGCGTGGTCAGGTTGCAGAGAACCCGTGCAAGTATTTACGCTGTTGGAATGTTTGTTCAGCGCCTTTGATGAATGTGCCAAGGTAAGTAATAAGACAATCCAGCACGGGCTTCGGCTATATTGTATCAATGCACGTGTTTTCTAATGCACCTTTCATGACTATTATGTTTCAGCGGCGTCATGTTTTCAAGGTGGGACTGACTCGTAGTAGCATAGACGGATCCGAGTTTGATGCTTATATCTGGGGTTGCTCACGAGCTCGTTGTCTCCTCTCCCGAAACATATCCAGGTTGAAACAATAGGAGGTGAGTCAACAAAAGTTCCCCTGATGGTATTCATTTCGGATCTGCGGTGTGAATCCTCTCCCGTGGCTCATCGTGTTCTCCCCTTCTACTTTTGCTTGCCCCAAAGATTCCTATGTGGCCGTTTGTGGGTATGTAAAGAAACTCTATGCATGTCATGCCCATCAAGACGACATTACAGGTTTCCGCTCACATCTCGCCTTTTGCCTGCATCTCGATCACAGGCTGCCAACACCCAACAAGGACCACGCGATTTGCGCAGTGAAGTTTGCTGCAGATTGCATTCAAATGATGTCGAGTAAGACCAGAGAGCTCGAGCCAAATCTTGGTCCCGATACAGGCGATCTGAAAATTCGCATAGGCCTTAACTCTGGACCTGTAACGGCCGGAGTGTTACGTGGCGAAAGGGGTCGCTTCCAGGTGAGATTGCTGCTTATGGTCTTGAAATGTTAGGCAAACAATGGAGTACAATGGTCTCACATTCTGGTCTTGTCCAATCAATCGAATCAGCTCTTTGGTGATACAGGTATGGCATTGGTGCCCAATCTCACCGAAAACGCCTTGTATTTTTCAGTGTATAGGACTGTCCAGGTAACTCACAAGTTTCTCTTTGTTGCCTAATTCCCTTCGTGTTTCAGTCAACACTGCCGCTAGAATGGAATCCAATGGGGTCGCAAATCGAATTCATGTGTCACAAGAGACAGCAGATTGTTTGACTCAGGCAGGTAAAGACCATTGGCTCACGCAGCGGAAGGACAGAGTCACCGCCAAAGGCAAGGGCGAAATGATTACGTACTTTGTGGACCCTTCGAACCGTCAGCAAGGAGTTTCTGCGACAAATTGTAGCAATGAAAGTTCATCCTCGTCTTTGAAAGAGGACGAACACGTGGAAACAAAGAGACTCGACACTCCAGACGACAAAACACAACGACTCATCGACTGGAACACCGAAGTCTTCGCAAGGCTCTTGAGGGAAATTGTGGCGCATCGCGAAGCCAATCAGTCGGTCCGATCATCGACATCGAGGACGTCCCTTACCACGGCCACCAGTGGCTTCAGATCATCATTCAACAAGGAAGAGAGGCACACGAACGGAGGAGGGACGTTGCTGGACGAGGTGATGGATATTTTGGAGGTTTCTTCACCTGTCCCAAGCTCAGAGCCGGCCCCAATTGATAGGATTAACCGGCCCTTGGATCCTGTGGTTATGGACCAACTACGAGAGTTCATCAGGCGCATCTCCGATCTGTACCATTTCAAGAATCCGTTTCACAATGTAAGCAAGAATTCGCAAGTGCTGACTAACTAAATCATAACGTTGTGTCTCACACTTGTCATCCTTTCCTGGCTGGCCGTTTCAGTTTGACCATGCGTCGCATGTGACGATGAATTGTACGAAAGTGCTCTCACGAATCGTGACGAACGACAAGTCTCATCACGGCGACGACTCTGTGGAAGACCTCACCTATGGGCTTACAAACAACCCCTTAACGAGGTTTGCCATTTGCTTTGGCGCTCTTATCCACGACGGTAAGCTACGGTTAAGCTTCTCTACTGCGAGCAGAATTGCTTGTCATGCGTCTTATCTAATCCTGCCTTGTTTCACGAATCTCGAACGGTATATGCAGCGGACCACCCGGGAGTTACGAACAACCAACTCATCTTGGAAGGCTCACCATTGGCTGTCAAATACAAGAACAGGAGTGTTGCAGAGCAACACTCGCTGGAACTCAGTTTGGATCTCCTTCTGGAGGAAGAATTCGCAGACCTGTACAGCGAAATCTGTGCAACCGAGAAGGACCGGCGGCACTTTCGGGCGCTTGTCGTCAACACTGTCATGGCTACCGAGTAAGTTTGCAGGCTTTTGCAGGCTTGTTGGTTCCTGTTTATCGATCGTGGAGTCTCTTATCGTCGCCAATTTTGTAACAACAGTATCATGGATAAGGAACTCAAGGAGCAGCGCAACTCTCGATGGGAAAGGGCATTCCAGGGAGAGGGTGACGCATGTGGCGATGAGATTGAGAGACAGAATGCGAGATCCACAGTCGTCATTGAGCACCTAATTCAAGCCAGTGATGTCAGTCACACCGTAAGTTCTTGCAATGTGTGCATCGAAGCAAACTCTTTGCATTGCTGTACTTTTTTGTCTGGAGCTTATATTTTTCTGTTGTCGATGTCGTCTCCACGCGTTTTTGCATCTGCAGATGCAGCACTGGCATGTCTTTCGAAAATGGAATCAGTGCCTCTTTGAAGAGATGTACAAAGCATACAAAGAAGGAAGAGCACAGAACGATCCCTCCGTCTTTTGGTACGAGGGCGAACTAGGTGAGTTGCTTACTTGATGCATTGGAGTTGGGTGGCGAGCTGAATATCAGAATTGGGAATTGATCAAGTACGGCACTAACTCGTCCTTTTCTCAGGGTTCTTTGACTACTATATCATCCCGCTAGCTAAAAAGCTGAGCGACTGTGGGGTTTTTGGAGTATCGTCCGATGAGTTCCTGAACTATGCATTGGCCAACCGGAAAGAATGGCAGCAAAAAGGGAGAGATGTTGTCAAAGAGATGATGAGGAACATTCAGGACGCCGAGGATTGCCGGGTCAAGGAGGTAGAAGTGTAGCAGAAAAGCGATTCGACGCTGAAGTAGTGCACCTTCTTCGAGGGGAGTGTCTGGCTACGAGAAAGCTAGAACTTGTATCTATATGCTGATTTGAACATAAATGTATACTCACTTATCACTGGTTAAACTAAAAGACTACAGAAACAAACCAGAAGCCGGTTGAATCATGAGTCTTGCAACTTGCCTTATGACAGCTTCTGCTCACACTGCTGAATGCTCCGTTGTAGGTACTCTAGAGGGGTACGACGTACTACCGGAATAGTGAGGAGGTCTACTTGCCTCCACTAGCAGCTGCCATCTCTTGGAGTTTTCCCAAAGCCTTGAGAGTCCAGGGGCTGAGGGCATACAAGTGTTCCATGCGCACAATCTTGCCATCGTCATTGAAATGGAGTGTGTGTGTTTGGGGTGACATGCCCGTCTGGCAGTCAATGTGTAGGTCTGCCAGAGCAATGATGGAGAAGGACAGGATGTTGGTACCAAATGGACGGAAGCGCTGAATGACTTGGGCTTCGTATCCTGCAAAGGCAGGTTTCCAAGCAGTTTCATAGTACTCTTTAAAGGCGACAAGCCCCACCTTTTCCTTCATATTTTCCGAAAACACAATATCATCCGCCACAATGGATCCAAACGTTTCATCAAAGGACTTGTTTCCAGTGAAGTACTCGTTGTAGCAAGCCAAGTAGAAGTCTCCAACTTCGTTCAGGCGAGCATCGTCAAGAGCGGCAGCTTCGGTAGAACTCATGGTAAAACAGAGAAAATAGGAGGAAAGATTGGCTATTTGGCTGTTTGGTTGGTTGTCTTCTTTGCTGCCCTAGAATCAATTTTATGAGTCTATCCAAAGGCAAGCCCGATGCAGCCTCTAGGATATCTTTAGCTGCTAGCTAGCTCCACCGGTACAGCTCCTCAAGGAACAACGATGTTGTTCTTACGTGTGTACCGTACATGTAGCACCGCTCCACGCACATATGCACAATTATTTAGCAAGCAGCAAGATCAGCTCAAGATCCTTTCACAGGTTCGTCCCGCGAATAGCTCCCGCGACTGTGTGGTTGTGGTGAGATTCGATTCATCATTCGGTGAGAAGCGTTGATTGCGAAGCCCTGATCTTTGATGAAGGACATGGATGCTCCAGAGAATTCTTCGGTGAATCCATTGATGGTTCAAGAGCAAGACTTCTATTTTTTGATGACACCATGAACCATGCATGACAACAGCTTTGGTCATTGGTACGGTACAGGTACCGCCCTTTGGTTTGGTCACAGTGCAGAATCTTGGGGCTCTACTGCTAGAGATACATGTAGACGCCAGCTAGCTAGAGCTGAGCTAGCCAGCTGGCAAACCACATGGGGCAGCTCCACCAATACACCGAGGAGAATCAACACCTCCATCTCTGCAGCATGCCCATCAAGACCACATTTCAGGTTTCCGCTCACATCTCGCTCACCTTTTTCTTGCACCTCGATCACAGGCTGCCAACACCCAACAAGGACCACGTGATTTGCGCAGTGAAGTTTGCTGCCCATTGCATTCAAATGATGTCGAGTAAGACCAGAGAGCTCGAGCCAAATCTTGGTCCCGATACAGGCGATCTGAAAATTCGCATAGGCCTTAACTCTGGACCTGTAACGGCCGGAGTGTTACGTGGCGAAAGGGGTCGCTTCCAGGTGAGATTGCTGCTTCTGGTCTTGAACTGTTAGGCAAACAATGGAGTACAATGGTCTCACATTCTGGTCTTGTCCAATCAATCGAATCAGCTCTTTGGTGATACATGGCGAGAGCTAGCTATAGACGTTCGTGGCCTGCCACCATTCCATTTCCATGGGTCTTGAGCTTCCTTCCTGTCTCTCGCAGTGCCGCCCCCAAACCTTCATTTATTCATTTGCTATAGGAAGCCTAAACCCAGCCTTGGATTTTGGTCGCAGGCAGCAAGGCTCCTCAGTAACATTGTGCAAAAGAAATTAACTGAACACGGAATACGTGCACGATGGACACTGGGGGGCGATGCGATTTCTTGGGCAGCCGCAGCAGAAAGCCGTTGGCACATTCCCGTGCAGTCAGAGTGTAGGTAGTGTCAAATTCCATTTCGATCGCTGTCCAGCCACCCATCAGGTCCGTGCCGAGGACTGTCGGAAGTCCTACAATCGCAAACATTCACCTGCTTATGGATCCCCTGATTTCAGTTTTAGCGATGTTTGTAATGGTAAAACTGGATGTGCGTCGCTCCGTGTAAGACAAGGGAGGCGTCGACCGGAAGGATACTCTTTATCGGCTTGCTACTCTGCCACTGTTTCCGGCCTTTTCTTATCTATAGCTTGAAAGAGTAAACCGATCCATGATCCATCCGTGAAGCAGCCGAAGAAAGCAAAGAGCCGATCTTTATCTTTTCTCCGTGGACGAATGCAGCTGCGGACCAAAACAAGACCTTGCCGAGACATCCAGACATCGATCCGTCGGACAGAAGAAGCTAACAAAAGGAAACACATTCCAAAAGGAGTAACGGCGTGAAATGTACATCATCTTGAACGAGTAAATATGAGGGTATGGCTGACCTCCACGATTTGGAGGGATCGAAGGAGCCCCATCCTCGGCGAGTGTACAAATTGATTAGCTCAGCATTGAAGGCACTAGCACGTTTAAATACTTGTTTTATCAGTTGCACTAGTCTAGCGTTAGGGGCAGAATGGTCCCTTTGGAGTGATTGAGACGTCTGGGTCTGTCTGTGTAGTGCATGAAGTACTCAAAAACATTTCAGTCGTAGGCGCTGTTGTACTCGTGATCTTGGTTCCCCAGGTAGTCAAGTCCTTGGAAAAGGCACTGGCGCCGCTGAACATTTGTTGGAAATCCCCAACATTGGACACATCCCAGTCTGAGATGTCTGGATAGGTAAAACGGACATCAAAGTTAGTGCCCAGCCTATCCTTCACGGTTAGCAAATCCTTCACGGTTGAAAAATCTAAACACTCACCCTCGTTGAAGACGCTTGCACTCATGAACATTTGTTGGAGATCTGTTGCACTAGAGGTTTTCCAATCAGAAAGGCCGCCGCCTGTGAACAAAGTTGCCTTTGAGAGAACATCAATATTAAGAATCGCTAGTCAGTAAAATCGCTCATTTCAACAGCATCAAAGATTGAATCATTCATACAAAATCAACCTACCGACTTGAACATTTCACTGAAGTCCTCTACCAAACTTGTATCCCAGCCATTGAGATTCTGCTCGAACTTTGTTGCAGGTGAAAACATAAAAAATTTCGTTAGCTTTCAAAACGGCACGAAAGAAGATCCATCAAACAAGCAGCGGCTTTACCTTTGTGCTTCTAAACATCGCATTCATATCTGTTGCACTAGAAGTTTGCCAACCTGAAAGGCCACTGCCAGTGAACGAGGTTGCCTGAAACAGATCACATCTTGAGACAACAAGTGCAAACAGGCTTTGGAGAAGTCATGGATATCCTGAATCAACTTACCAGAACAAACATGCGACCGAAATCTTTCACCATAATTGTACTCCAGGTGCTCAGGTCCTTTTCGAATTTTGATGCTCTGGGGATGCAAGAAAAGGCACCATGTGAGTGGCTTGCGGCCAGGGTATCCATGGGCATGGCAAACAATTTCCTGCACGCACCTGGCAAACATAGAGGTCATAATCTCCACCTTACTGACGTCCCAGCTTCCAATATCTGGAAGTTGACGTTGCACACTGTTAGTACTATGATCGACCCAAGCTCCTGGTTCAAGTCACTACAACACTAAACTCACTTTCGTTGAACACGCTTGCTTGATAAAACATCAGTTGCATGTCTGTTGCACTCGTAATTTTCCAGTTGGAAAGACCAGTACCTGTGAATGCAGCTGCCTGCGAGAGAGAATATCAATTTTAACACCATTTTTTTGGTCCAAAAGCTATGTCCATCATGTTGATATCAACTTACCCCCGAAAATGCTTGGTAGAAATCGACTACAGCGCTGGTATCCCAATTGTTCAGATTTTGATCAAATGCTGGGAAATGCAGGAACATGTGACATGTGAGCACCATGCATCTATCATGATAATATTGTGATTGGTGTGACACGCATTCTCCTTGACTCACCTGAAGCTCCGAAAAACGCCGATCTCATTGTAATGACATTGCTGGTGTCCCACTGAGAAATATCTTGGTTGAACGTGGTACAGGTTCGAAAGAGCTGAAATTCCAAGGATGATCCAAGGTTAGCTGGAAACTGTTCGAATCTCACTAGCCTGCAAGTGTGCCGTGGATCCACTTACATCTGTGAAGTCAGTAATTTTTGAGACAACCCACGTTGAAATATCACCATAGTTTCCGGTGGTTGAGTAATCCCCATCACAATTGGTACCAAGTGCAGTATCCAGTTCGTCTCTGTCTGCGAATACATAACCTGGTGGTGTACTGGGCTGCATCGATGGGAAAAAGCTAGGGGATGCGCTGGGTACCATGCTTGGGGAAGCACTTGGATCAGAGCTGGGGAAAGAGCTGGGGGCTACACTTGGCAGCATACTGGGGGATGCACTTGGGATGCGACTTGGGATTGAGCTGGGGGATACGCTGGGCAACATGCTGGGGGAGGCACTTGGTGATCTACTTGGGTAGGAACTTGGACCAGAACTGGGTACGCTGCTGGGACCTTTGCTTGGTTCCGCACTTGCATTTGTACTCGGGTGTTGACTTGGTGTTTTGGAGGGAATGGTGGATGGGCTTATGCTTGGTAATGTTGATGGCCTTGTGGATGGGTTGAAAGATGGCACCACTGAGGATACCACAGAGGGAATGTTTGAGGGCTCCTGAGATGGTATGGGTGATGGTTGAGAGCTTGGCGCACTGGAGGATTGTGAAGGACTGTTTGAGGGCTCCGTGGATGGAATGACTGATGGTTGGAAGCTTGGTAGACTGGATGGCTCCTTTGAGGGCACCAGGGATGGCACGACAGATGGTTGGCAGCTTGTACAGTGGAGGGTTGTGATGACATGCTAGGAGACCCTGATGGCATGCTGGAAGGGCTTTTGGTGGGAGTGCCTGTTGTAACTGTTGGAGTCTGAGAGGGAGATGCAGAAGGATCATTGGAAGGAAGTGAAGAAGGAGACACAGATGGAGTAGAAGATGGCAAAATTGATGGATTTGCTGAGGGAACGAAGGAAGGAGATGTCGACGGTGGCATAGATGCATTGGAAGGACCTGTTGAGGGGGCAACAGAGGGTAGCATACTTGGTGCACTAGACGGAGATTCTGAAAGTTGCATGCTTGGTGCACTAGATGGAGATTCCGATGCGCTGGGTGACGCCGGCGGGTGCTCGCTTGGGCTATTGGTTGGAGTCCCCGGTGTCACTGTTGGTACTTTGGATGGATCCGCTGATGGTCTTGTCGAGGGTTGCATAGATGCATTGGAAGGACCTGTTGAGGGGGCAACAGAGGGTAGCATACTTGGTGCACTAGACGGAGATTCTGACAGTTGCATGCTTGGTGCAGTAGATGGAGATTCTGATGCACTAGGTGATGCAGATGGGTGCTCGCTTGGGCTCTTGGTAGTGCTGCCCGGCGTGACAGACGGTGCTTGGGATGGAATTTGTGATGGTGTTGTCGAGGGCTCTATGGACGGGCCATTGGAGGGATTCAATGAGGGAAGTGTGCTTGGTACTCTAGATGGAGATTCCAAAGCACTAGGTGATGCAGATGGGTGCTCGCTTGGGCTCTTGGTAGGGCTGCCGGGTGTGACAGAGGGTGCTTGGGATGGAATTTGTGATGGTGTTGTCGAGGGCTCTATGGACGGGCCATTGGAGGGATTCAATGAGGGAAGTGTGTTTGGTACTCTAGATGGAGACTCTGAAGCACTAGGTGATGCAGATGGGTGCTCGCTTGGGCTCTTGGTAGGGCTGCCGGGTGTGACAGAGGGTGGTTGGGATGGAATTTGTGATGGTGTTGTCGAGGGCTCTATGGACGGGCCATTGGAGGGATTCAATGAGGGAAGTGTGTTTGGTACTCTAGATGGAGACTCTGAAGCACTAGGTGATGCAGATGGGTGCTCGCTTGGGCTCTTGGTAGGGCTGCCGGGTGTGACAGACGGTGCTTGGGATGGAATTTGTGATGGTGTTGTCGAGGGCTCTATGGACGGGCCATTGGAGGGATTCAATGAGGGAAGTGTGCTTGGTACTCTAGATGGAGATTCTGAAGCACTAGGTGATGCAGATGGGTGCTCGCTTGGGCTCTTGGTAGGGCTGCCGGGTGTGACAGACGGTGTTGGGATGGAATTTGTGATGGTGTTGTCGAGGGCTCTATGGACGGGCCATTGGAGGGATTCAATGAGGGAAGTGTGCTTGGTACTCTAGATGGAGACTCTGAAGCACTAGGTGATGCAGATGGGTGCTCGCTTGGGCTCTTGGTAGGGCTGCCGGGTGTGACAGAGGGTGCTTGGGATGGAATTTGTGATGGTGTTGTCGAGGGCTCTATGGACGGGCCATTGGAGGGATTCAATGAGGGAAGTGTGCTTGGTACTCTAGATGGAGATTCTGAAGCACTAGGTGATGCAGATGGGTGCTCGCTTGGGCTCTTGGTGGGATTACCAGGTGTCACAGTTGGGTTGAATGAGGGAGATGAAGAAGGGTAGAATGATGGCAAACTAGTGGGGAGTTCACTAGGCGTAGTTGATGGAGAAAAAGAAGGACTTTTAGTTGGAGTCTTGGTTGGTAATGATGTGGGAGCCACTGTATGAGCCCTTGTGGGTGACTTTGTTGGAGGCTCAGTGGGGCTAACACTTGGGGAACCAGGAGTGATTGTTGGTCCATTGGATGGAACTACACTGGGTGAACTGGATGGTGAATCTGTTGGGGTTCCAGTAACTAGTGTGTCACTCACTCTGATAGCAACTGCAGTCCCCCCTGGGAGATCATTGTTGAAACCATCAACAAACCTGGTTACTTCATCTGAAGTAGGAAAAAGACTTCCAAATGACAGTTGCTTTGTTTGGACCAAGAATTCAACCACAGGATCAGATGATTGCAAGTGTCTTCGTGTGAAACGCCGTTGTGGTGCAGCCAGATCCAAGTTTTCTGCACAGGAACTTGTTGTTAAAGAAGCATAGCCAGAAGAAAAACCAGATATTAACACTGCATCAGAAAATGCTGTGAAGTCACCACTGAAATAGACATAGTAGTTTGTCTCAACATTGACATATGATTCACTGCAGGTGCTGGGTGCCCCAGCAGTGTTACTTGATGGTAGTGTTGGAGAGTTGGTAGGAGGCTCTGTGGGGCCAACACTTGGGGAACCAGGAGTC
>CAICTM010000211.1:21196-91343 GCA_903772945.1 Seminavis robusta
TTGGTGGGAGGTTCTGTTGGGGGTTCGGTGGGCCTGACACTGGGGGAACCAGGAGTTACAGTGGGAATAGGAGTCGGGGCGAACGTAGGTTCATCCGTTGGAGCGTTGGTTGGAGATTCTGCTGGGGGCTCTGTGGGCCTGTCAGTGGGGGAACCAGGAGTTACAGCAGGTATAGGACTCGGCGTGAATGTAGGTCCATCTGCTGGAGGGTTGGTGGGAGGTTCTGTTGGGGGTACTGTGGGGCTTACACTGGGGGAACCAGGAGTGACTGTAGGTAGTGGGCTAGGGGAAGTTGTAGGGGTATTCGTATTGAGATTGTCACTCACTCGTATGGCAACTGTTGCACCACCTTGAAAATCATTGTTGAACCCATTCACAAACTTGGTTACCTCATCTGCAGTAGGAAACAGGCTTCCAAATGATAGCTGCCTTGTCTGGACCAAGAATTCAATTACGGGCGATCCGGATGATTGCAGTCTTCTCCGTGTGAAACGCCTTTGAGGGACAACAAGATCCAGGCTTTCGGCACAAGAAGTCTTCGCAAGAGCCGCATAACCAGCTGAGAAGGCAGATATCAGCTCTGCCCCCGGAAGCGTTGCTACATCACCAGTAAAGTAGACATAGTAGTTTGTCTGAACATTGACAACAGGCTCATCACAAGTGACACTGAGAGCTAGTGATGGGGGGATTGTTGGAGGGTTGCTTGGAGGTTCTGTAGGGGGCTCAGTCGGACTGACAGTTGGTATGGGAGTAGGGACACCTGTTGGGGGCATTGTTGGGGGGGCTGTTGGTGGATCAGTAGGGGGCTGCGTGGGGCTAAACGTGGGATCGCCAGGCCGAATAGTTGGCCCAGGAGTTGGATCGAATGTTGGCTGTGGTGTTGGATCTGCAGTCGCCTGCTGGAATGTTGGTTGGGGCGTTGGCTGATTCGTGGGTTGCATTGTTGGTTCTGGCGTTACACCTTCTGTTGGCTCGAATGTGGGTTGGGGTGTTGGTTCTTTAGAGGACAACTCGGCTGATATTACCCCACCTAACGCATTGGAAAATGCATGTAGTTGCTCAGATGATGCAGGTGATATTGTGCTAGACGACACTTGACTTGGGGCTTCCTCCGAACGAGAATCAGTGGATGCTGCTGCGGGTGGGGTACCTTCTGGTGGGGGTGACAAAGAAGCAGGAAGTTGAAACCCTGCTGAGCCACCAGCATTATTTGAGAAAGCAAGAAGTGCTATTGACGTTGACGGTGTGAGAGTCCCAGGCAAAACTGCTGATGGTGTAGACATGCCTGCACCAGCAACTGAAGGACTAGCGAGTGGAGACGACAACAGGACAACTGGAGCCACATTTGGTGTCAGCACGGATGGGGCCTTTCCCATGGGCAAATTGTGACTTGGATTGGATGGGTCTTCTACTGAATTGGGCGAATGACCTGAGCCAACAGCCGCAGCAACACCACTGGGGGACATTGGTTGCAAAATGATTGGGCCAGATTGACTAGTGACCGTGGGGCCATAATCTTCTGGACTTGATGGGAGGCCATTCTGGTTGGCTGAGTTTGCAGATGGATTGGTACCCGAGCTTGGAAGAGGTCCATTTGCAGGTATGAAGTTTGGTGGCAGGGGGGCATCCTGCATTGGGCTAGAACCTGACAGTTGAGAATTCACTTGCGATACAGTAGTGGGTGATGCAGCAGGTGGCAAGGCATCAAGCCCGCCTGGAGCTGTGTTCGAAGCCCCAGGTGCACCCTGACTGTTTGGGGCAGCTTGAACATCTGAAGCAAGCCCTGGAGCACCAACAGGTACTGGCTGTCCCATTGGTGTCACTACAGAAGAAGGTGGGACTCCTTGCCCATTCCCACCATTGGAAGCAGATATTCCAGCTGGCTGGGATCCAGAAGCAGCACCAGTGGAACCCTGGGAAGTATTCTCGCTGGCAGTAGAAGATGTGGTGCCCGCATCTCCACCATCACTTGTCCCTCCATTAAAAGCAGCTGCAGAGGGCGCCAGCATAGCATCCATGCTGGTATCGTTGGTTCCAGAGGGAGATCCTGCGGCTGTGTTTGCTTCACCCGGATTTGATTCAAAAGTTGGCATGCCTCCATTAGAATCCACATAGGAAGGGTTGGTGTCCACTAGGTCTTCAAGTCTTCCTCCATTGCCCAAGTTGGCTTGCTCGCCAGTTGCCTCTCCAGCACTGGCGTCATTGTCATTGGACAGAACCTCCTCCTCTGTGTTGGTTGTGACGCCATTGACAGAATAAATGTCTTGATTCACATCACTGTTGCCAGTAGAATCATCGCCAGCGTTGGCTGTGGCAGAATTGATACTTGCTTGATTGCCAATTGTGTCAATGGCCGTGGCCAGTACTTCTTGACATGTTGGGTCTATGGGCGTTTGTAGACAAGCTGCCAGCACTGCTGGGTCAATGGCGGCTCCGTCTCCATTGTCTTCTACCAGGATGAGCTCTTGAAGCTGCTGACACAAGTCATCACTATTGGCCTGCTGTGTTCCTGGCTGTTGTTTTTGTTGTTGTAGTTCCCCCTCTGTGGAGACACACTGTGCCAGTGAGGAGAGCTCATCGAAAATGAATGGAGTCATGATGGTGCCCTCGTTCTCTTCCACAGTTTCAAGGTATGGTCGAATGGTGTCTTGTCCAATAGCCAGTATAACTTCGTCCGAGGTATCCCCACCATTGGGAGAGACCGCTTTGGTGGTTGCAAAAACAACCTCCATGTTTCTTTGGGGTCCAGTTCCAGTTGCAGTTGCATCGGTCACTTCTGTGACCTGAAAGAGCACTGGCTCAATGTTGTATCCAAAGGAAGCTGCGAAGAGAGGAAAGAACTGAGACATTTCAATTTTAGTCTTTAGCTGCAAGTGGCGTCTCCTGGAAGCAACGGTGCTGTTGTTGTCTGTTAGTGTGGTTGCATTGTAGTTGCTGAGAGTGGTGTTGGTGTCGGTTGCATTATTATTTGTGTTTGGTTCCTCTTCTTGTGGTAGTTGGAATAGTGGTTCATAGTCAGGACATCCATCACAGGACACTGTGGCAACCCATAGGGTGGTAGTTATGGGTACAATGTACTGTCGGGTTGCTGAAGAGTTGGTGTTGTTGTTTGCCCATTCTGTGGGAATATCATCCATGAAAACGATACTGTCTTGGGTGCCCCAACTTTGTAGTTCGGAGCTGTAAAGAACCCGTGAGAAAGGATCCAAGCACATGCCTGTAATGTTATTGTATAGATCTCGGAATATCCTGGGAATCATGAGATGGTGTGAAATGAGAAAATGACCACACATGAAACAAGACAAGCAGTAGAAACTTACTCTTGTAGACTCTCCTTGTGTTTTGGGAGAGCATCCTCTGGCATGCCTTGAATCTTGAGTTCCACAATGCCCTGTTTGAGCTGTGATACCTCGGAACAAGTAGGTGGAACAAAGACGGTTTGATTCTTGGCAATGACAACAACAGTTTCAGTGTATTGATTGGCATTGTTATTGGCAATCCCACTAGTGACGGCGGCAGCAGTGACAGCTGCCACCCCCACGGCCAGTCCAACTTGTGATGCGACTCCAGCGGAAGCCAGCGCAGTGGCCAGGGTCGTTGCCACAGTGGCAGTGACGGTGGCTATAAAACGAAGACGTAAAACAAAACGTAAGTGATCTGATTGTATAGACAGATGGATGCACTGTATGTATGTATGTGTCTGAGAGAGAATGTGTGAAACGTGAAAACGTACCTGCGGTGGACGCTGCTGCAGCCGATGCCCCTGCCGCACTGACAGCGGCCTGTGTGGACATTTGTCCGACAACGGCAGATGCTTGCGCAGCCCCGGAACTCGCTCCTGCAGTGGAAGTAGTGGTAGTGGTTCCACCGGTCATTCCACCTCCCGATTGTCCAAAGGGAGTGTTTGGATTCAAGTTTTCCACGCCAGTGACATCAATGTTGGCCATGCTGGTGTGGTTGACGGCATCTTGGCGTTCATCGTCGTATGTGTCTTCTCCTTTGCCTTTTCGGCACATGACGACACAGTACTTGAGGCATTGAGTCAAGAGAGCCATGATGAATCCGTTCTTGATTTGATCCAAACAGGAAAAGAATAAATTCTCCCGCATGGCTGCTTCTTTCAACTCTTGGCTGTTCAAATCCAAGCTCTCTTCTGCTTCGCTGTTATCATTTTCATTGTCCAGACTCACTTGGTCCCATTCATCCTCTTCATCTTTATCAACCTCATTCTTAAGATAATCCACATTCTTAAGATCATTTTCGTCCGTAAGATCTTTTTTGTCCATGCCAATGCTGTGATCACTCCGATTCTCAATATCTTCTCCATCTTCTTCTTCCATGCTGAAGCTGAAACTAACATGCCTGCCAGCACCAGCACCACTACTAGTAGTATGTCTTCTACTAGTACTAGTATGAGCAAAAGGAAAGTCTGGCTTGGAAAAGTGAGAACTCTGGAAAGAAGCATTCAACTCATCTTCTCCAGCATTAGCATTAGCACTAGCAGCACTACTAGGAGTGCCGTTAGAAGTATCCGCAGCACCGTTGCTACTCATGGATGGATACGGTAGATAGGTAGGTGGATAGTAGATAGCTAGGAATAGCTAGCTGATTGATTGACTTGCTGGGGTTGACTTAAATTATTGAGTCAATTGTTACTTTGCTGTTGTTACTGTTGTTGCTGTTGTTGGTGTTGTTGGTGTTGTAGCTGTTGGTGTTGATGTTTGGGGTTTGGGAGTTGTTGCTGCGGCTAATACAAAAAAACTAGCCGTTGTTTTGCTTCCGCTCTCTCGGTGCGATCTGCCTGCGGCCATCCATCAACCACCAACCAACTTTGTCCGGGCACAGCTTGGGGCACACAAAGAATCCTTCCTTTTCCAGCAAGATTCGACGTTCATAGGGTAACGCCAGCACTCGTCGCTAATACCGCTTTTAAGCTTAGGAAAGCACATCGCCATTCAAACTCTTCTTCAACTCAGTGTCAATAAGGCTTTAACATGTACCAGGTACACATGCAAATTATGACTCTAAACAATTCATTTTCTGAGTCTGCTTGCTAACATCAGTACCGGTGGCTAATCTGTAGTCATTGGTCGCTAAAGAGCAAGTGGACCGGTACTGGTTGCTGTACTCCGAGTGACGCACATGTAGCTAGACTAATCGTGTTCTTACTCAGTGAACAATAATGTGTGGATGCTTTCTGTCATGAAGGCTAATACAGCTTAGATGACTTCGTCAACTCGATGCAAACCTGTATGATACAGTAGACTAGCTAGTACAGTCACCAGTCACCAGTACGATTTCGGTACGATAGTCTAGATGTCATACGCCGACTATAATGTTTAATGTTGTACAGTACTTTACATGTATGTCGTGCAGGAGGAACAACATTATGTCATGCTGACTGGCTGTGGATACTATTAATTAATAAAGACAATTTTTATACTCGAATACTACTCAGTATATATGCCATACGATACTTATGTCATGGAGTGAACAGGCCATATTCTATTCGTACAAAAGACAAAGACACCGAAAGAAAGTGTCTGTACAGAAGAACGTGGTGGAGTTGAGTCACTCAGTCACTCAAGACTTACTGGTGACTGAGTCTTGTGCGTGGACGTCATTGGTTTGTCCATCGTCGTTCTTTAGGGTTGGGATTCCCCTCGCTGCTCTTTCAATTCGAATTAAAATTCGGCTGGTATGGCATAGGTACCAGGTACCAGGTACAGTCGTACCGGTTGTCTTGGTCTTTATGCTTTCAGCAAGCTATCAATAGGTAGGTGCTACCGGTAGCTACCTTACGATTGCAGCAATCACAGTAACCTATCTTTCAACCTACATGTGCATAAAGCTACCTTCAGCAGCCAAAGCAAAGTCAAGCAAAGAAGTGACGGTCGAGTCCAAGGATTTGCGTACTAGTATCGTGCAACAGCAACAAACAACACGAAAGTTATCAGCCAGCAGATCTGTCATTTACCGCTACTACAGTTGGTTGACTGCAACAGATTACATTCACATAGAAGGATCAGGTCAAAGATCAGATCCAACAGAGGAAAGACCCAAATGCAGGGAAAGACTCCTCCGAACATCACCTGAATATTACCGGTATCATTGGTTCAAGAGACGAACGAGACCAATCCAGACGAATCGAATCGAATCGTCCTTCTCCACTTGACTGCATGCATTCTGGGGGCTCCGGCCGGTCAACTTGGATCTTGTCCCCATTTGGGACAGAACTAGTGAGACTCCCGTTCCGGCAAGCCAAGCTGTCGGGACAGTCTTCAGTCCAATCTTTTGAAGGAATCAAGTGCTTTGGGTTTGACAGGGTGAAGCATTGGTGATTGGTTTGAGTCAATACCGGTACCGTAGCCAACAATGGAGACAACCCCCACCTTTCAACCTCGGTCCACCTCCCTGCGAAAGTCCAGCACCCACAAGCAACGGAAACCATCGCAATCCCTCAAGGCTCCAAGGGCGCGACAAACGTCCGAAATTCGATTCCGGAAGGATGATACAACCACAAAGCCAACAAATAGTACCAGTACCGACAATAGTGCTGCCAAACAACCACACACCAATGACGACGACAAGTCAAAGTCCATGTCCAAAGCAAGCAATTCCAACAAGGAGCTGAAAGTACACAGTCACCACAGTCACCACCACCACCACCACCACCACAACCCCTCTGGAAAGGATCACAAGAAAGTGAGTGATGACCAACGTCCAGGACGACACACTCACGCTCCAGGGGACACCAAGACCAGGGCTGGAAAAAGCAAGCACGCTTTGTCGTCAACAGGAGCGGACGATGCTTCTGCCCACACGACTCAGACGGGAAACCGATTCAGTGACAAGTACGAAATCAGTCAAGAGGACAATCATCGAACATCAAAACACAAATTCGTCCACATACACACCTGCGTGCATCTCAAGACCCATCAAACTTTCAGCCTCAAAATTGTCAATACGCAAAAGCTCAGTCGATGGAACAAGAAGACGCCATTGGTCGTACTGCAGGACAAGTCGCTTCAATTGTGGAAGGATCTACCAGCCCATCCTCGCATTGTCAAGCTACACGAATGGTACAACGGTGGTCATCACCACAGCTATCTCATCTTGGACAATGTGCTGTCGAGCAGTTTGACATTGCAGGATACGCTGGGAAAAGACAATGCGGACGTTCAGGAAGGATTCGTCGTGGCGATTTTGAAGCAAGTTTTGGAGGCCCTCCATTTCTTGCATGAGGAACGCACAATGATACATGGAGACCTCACCCCTGAGCAAGTGGTCCTGCCGAATTGGCACGCTGGTGACAGCAAGCCTCCTGCCGATTACTCGGTGGACAGTCAACTCAAGGGATTGGGAGGATGCTGCAAAATCGACGATCCGATTTCGAACCACCTTGTCCAGCGAAGAAGCACACATTACACTCCACCAGAAGTTCTAGTACTGGCATCATCGAAAGGGGCATCGACCAATGTTAGTGGCCATCAGCATACACAACAGCAACATCCAAAGCGGAAAAAGAAAAAGAGCGCCGCCAGCTCGCATGTACAGGCATCCTATGACATGTGGGCCGTGGGCGTCTTGGCATTCGTATTGATTGCAGATCGGCTGCCGCCACATCCCACTTTGTCTGTATCAGCCGGCAATAATAATTCAAGTCAAGACTACCAGCGACGATTGCAGTCTGATCCAATTTGGGAAAATGCTGCTGTGAGTATGGAAGCCCGAGATTTTTGCACCCGTTGCTTGCAATTTGACCCGACAACACGCATCTCCGCAGCAAAGGCTTTGAAACATCCATTCTTATTGACTGCTGTGTCTGCAAGTTCGTCTTCGGTTAAAGCTTCATCCACCGTCTCGTTCCGTCAAATGTATGCGGTCCGTGGAGGCAAGAAGAAACAATCTCTGGCCCAGTCATCGGCGTTGCTCTCGAATGAAGCAAGATTGGAACAGGCGGCCACAATCATCCTGGACTTTCGACAACGTCTTCAAGAAGAAAAGGGAGCAATCGATGCCGCATTTCGAGCGTTGGACGTGAACGGGGACGGGAAGTTGTCCAAGAATGAAGTGCTCAAGGGATTCTCAACCGTGTTCGGGTATGATCCAATGAAGGATGAAGTGGATCGAATATTTTCCCAAATGGATACCGATTCGAGTGGATTTGTGGAATTTGCGGAGTTTGTAGTGGCCTCGCTGCATGAAAAGGGGATGTTGGGACAAGACAATCGAATCCAAAAGGCATACCAACGGTTGGACGTGGAAGGCAATGGCAGTGTCTCTGTGGAAAACCTTGAGCTTGCTTTGGTGGCAGCAGCATCTTCCTCCTCATCCCAACATACAACTCGAATGACGTCTCCAAGTGAATCCATCCACAGATTACTGCAAATTGCAGATCGTGACGGTGACGGCTATTTGTCCTATGACGAATTTGTGGCTCTCATTATGGAATCCACGGATGACCTGATGGCAACCGAACAAACCAGAAGGAGCAGTATTGTCGACGATAAGACACGACAAATCGCCCGCAAAATCAAGAGTGGGAAGTGGTCACGAATGCGCAACATCAACTGGCACAGTGATAGCCACAAAGAGTTTTACAAGCAGTATCGAGTCATCGAAAAGCTAAACGTGGGCTCGACGGATGACGTGCACAACATCCGATACAGCACCAGCACCACCATCACATCTAACCGGAGCGCGAGCGACGACTGGTTCGCTTGTCGTGATCGAAAGACAGGAGCGCTGTATGCGGTTCGAATCGTCCCCAAGACGTCGCAATGGATCGCCCAAGACGAAGAAGTGTTGAAATGTCGAAGAGAATTCCACACTCTATCCCAGCTCTCAACAAACCACAACATATTGTTGTCACCGCACGAGCTGCTCAAGGGCAAACAGTACTACTACCAAGTGATGGAGCATTGCTACACAGACTTACGTTCAGAGGTGGAGACGTGGGGTGCATTGGATGAATCGGTCGTCAAGCAGGTAATCAAACAGATCCTGTCGGCACTTGTCTATCTTCATACACCACGAGAATCGGACCAGGACCAAGCCATTGGTTCGTTCTGTTGGGTACATCGGTCTCTCCAACCAGAGTCTATTTTCCTTCCAACTGTCGGGCACAGAAAAGGCCATCGTGTCGACGTCCTAGGGTGCAATCAAGTTAGACTTGGTGGCTTTGCCGCAGCATCCCGTTGGACTGAATCTGACGGTGTGGTGGATGACAAAAGGATGCAGACAAGCGCCGCCCATGACACTAGTCTGGACATGTGGAATGGTCCAAGGACATTATCGCCCATCGATGCTGCTTTCGTAGCTCCTGAGGCCACGCAAGACCCCAAAGCCTATGCCCCAATTTGCGATGTCTTTTCCTGCGGAGCCCTGGCCTACTGGATGCTTACAAAGCGAGTTCTATTCACCGAACGTGGTCATGGGTCCGAGCTGGACTGGGATGGAGTTTCTGGTGTGGGGAAGGATTTCGTCTCGCAGCTACTTGCTGAACCACAGTTTCGTGTCTCTGCCAAACACGCACTGGATCATGCCTGGCTAAGGAGTCCGGACTCGGACTCGTCAGCGACGGTGGAACCTCAGGGCGGGTGGTACGATTCCTTGGTAGTATCCCGCTTCAACGGTGCATCGCACGTTCGACAATCCATTGAATTGATCGTTGCAGCGCAAGGCTCTATGAACCAAGCGGTCAATGTCTTTGCGGAAGCCTTTCAAAGCATGGGCTTGACAATGGATGATCAGCTGTCCAAGAAGGATGTACAGCACGGGTTCCATAGATTGCTTGGGAAGAAGCTATCGGGAAGCGACGTCGATGACATGTTTCTACGAATAGACCTTCAAGAGAGCGGATACATAGAATCGCTTGAGTTGCTGGTGGCGTTCGTTAACGAAGCGATGCACAGCGATATCAAAACGCCGTTTCGGGCGCTTGAGGTCAACGGAAAGCACCTCAACTCGGATCTTTGTGAGATGCTCACCTATTACGGGAGTGCAAAACGTGACCAAGGAGTCGTACACAACATGGCGGCAGTCTTCTGCGAGCATGGAGACGACCCAGTGACAGTGGATGATTTGTTCGGGATGATGGTAAAAACAGCCCTCGTGGTCTCCAACAGCGATGGCTTGAAGGTGCCTGACTCTGTGCGACGTCTCCGAGGGGCAGCCTTGGTCCGTTGTGGTTCTATGGAAAAGGTGACATTCATGGCAACCGCAATGGAATTTGGCAATACGCTTACAGACGAATACACGATGGGCACTTACATCCAACCGGGGCAGTTCTATTGCCAGAACAAAATCACTGGCACGAAACACATTCTGAAAATTGTGGATATTTCCAGTCAAGAATCCAAGAATGAGAAGTTCTTGGAAGAGATTTGCATGCTCAATTGCTTGGTTTCGCAACCAAATTGCGCACTGGTCAACGACATCTTTGAGGACGCATTGCACTATTATGTGTAAGGCGGTCGGTCCAAAGTAAAACCTTCCACGATTGATCTTCTGTGACTAACATCTTTGCCCTGTGTTTCCGGTTGCCTGACACAGCGTTCAAGAACTTTACGGCGATGGTGGTTCGTTGGTGGATGAGCTAGATATCTTTGGTCACCTGAGTGAGGCAGATGCCATCCGCTTTTTGAGGCAGCTTCTGAAAACAACCAGTTGTTTGCACTCGTTGAACATTGTCCACCGCGATCTAAAGCCAGAAATAATCATGATGTCAAAAAATGCAGACATCGATCGCTTCAAGATTGCCAATTTCTCAACAGCAACCTTCTATGATCCACAGGTCGGGTTGGTCGGGAAAGTTGGGACGCCAGGTATGTGCCTTTGGGTTAGCTCTTAGGTCCGCTAGCTAGCTCGTGATCAGATCGCAATAGCTCACACTGCTTGGCTTCTTTGCCAACGCAACCATAGGATACATGGCCCCTGAGGTAGCAAAGGAACGATACGGACCCGCATGCGACATCTGGTCCGGTACGTTTACAGCTCCTTCGCTATGTTGCCGGTTCATGCGCACTAGTCTTACGCTTCAGTGTGTCGCCACTGGTCCTACTTCGGCAGTTGGAGTCATCGCATATCTATGCCTGTCAGCCACTACATCCTTTGACATGTTCATCAGGGACGTCAAGCAGTTGGTCAAGACTGGCAAATTCGTTTTCACTGATCCATCCTGGCAGACCGTGGCTGGGCCGGCGAAAGACTTTGTGGCAAGCCTGCTGACCTGGGATCAAAAGGCTCGACCAACTGCGGATGAAGCTCTTGTACATGACTGGCTTCAATACAGTTACGAAACAGAAGAGGCAACATCCCAGCACCCTCTTCCTGAAAGCAAAGTGAATGTTGATAAGAGAATGGGACGAGGGGCAATGACCATCGTGCGATGCCTGGTTGCGTTGAATGTTGAACGCCAAGCACTCGAGGCCGTCTTGCTCCCCTTGGGTTTCAAATTCGGTAGCAACTTGACACCCGCTGATGTTAAGAAAGCGTATGTAAGGTGACACCCATGATCCCCACGGCTGGGACGTTTATTGAATCTTACCTGCCGAGCGTTATTGTTGCATTCACAGAAAGCCCTCTATTCGAGAGAGATTGACGATGCAGCGGTTCAGGACTTGTTTCTACGTGTGGACATTCACAACGTTGGCACAATTTTCTACTCTGACTTTTTTGTTTCCGTCGTCAACGAGAAAGAAATGTTTTTTGATAACGAGAAACTGGGGAAAGCGTGCGAAGCGTATGATGTTGACAATTCTGGAAACATATCTTTACCCCATCTTACGCAAGCTTTGAGTGCACTCGGTGATTTTGCGTTGGAAGATGCCGATGAACATGCCAGAACCTTGTTGCTGGATCGACTTGGGGACACCGCGAACAAGGGAATTCCGCTTTACGATTTCTTGACAATCCTCCTACAAACTGCCGCGTCCGAGGACACTTCAGCCTTGTCGAGTATTTCCTTCTCAGCCCACACGTTCATGCGCGAAAAGGCGTCTCAACTAGATGAATTGTATTCTGTTGGTGATCTCATCGATGATGGCCTGTTTGGCAAAGTATTTCAGTGCACACACAAGGCAACAGGTGCTACAAGGGCGGTCAAAGTGCGGAAGAAGACTATTTGGGATGGCGACTCCCAGCAAATTCTGAATGAGGTTGAGATTTTGAAACGGTTGGATCATCCCAACACCCTTTCTGTCCTGGACTTGATCATTGAGGATGGGCACTACTGTATTGTAACGGAGTACCTTGATGGTGGCGACCTGTGTACTGAGCTGGATGATAATGGGAGCATGAACGAGGCGTCCGCGGCTGTCTTGGTGAGGAAATCATCCGTCAAGAAACGAAACGGAGAACTGCCCAATACTAACACAGCTGCCATGCCAATGTACACAACAGATGAAACATCTCTTGGGAGCAGTGCACTATCTGCATCAAAATGCCATTGTTCACAGAGTGAGTCGAGTCAGCCTTGGGCTTGCTTTCTGCTAGCTGCTTGCCTTGTCCACCACTCTTGAGCATGTTGGCGTGTCTGATTCCGCCTATGACCTTGTCTTGCTTCTTCCTTTATTTGGTGTTGCAGGATTTAACGCCAGAAAATATCCTGTTGCCCAAGTCGAAGACCATTTCGCTCTTCAAGCTGATTGATTTTGCTCGCGCAACCACTTGCCAACGCAACCAGCGTCTGACTGACAAGGCACCCACCACTCCAGGTAAGTCTTGACGTCCGGTTGCCATGGCTCGTCCGCCCAGCAGATCATGCGCCTTTCTTCGTGCGCAATTTTCTCGCGCTGCCAATGTCTCCTTGTCAATCTCAAACTAACTGTGCTTTTGGTTTTGCCGATTTGATTCCTTGGCACACTGGTACCAAGCGTGTTGCTCGCCAGAGGTGCTGTCCCACAACTATGGACAGAAAGCAGATGTTTTCGCCTGTGGTGTGATTCTGTATCTCGTCCTTTGCAACACATTTCCATTCGATGGAGAGACGGAGGAAGAGATCCACGAGCGGATCCAGGAGGGTGACATCGATTTTGGAATATTCGAGGGAGTCTCACTGTCTGGCGTTGACATGATTGCTCGTCTCTTGACATATGATGAGGAGTTTCGTCCGTCTGCAGAAGAAGCCCTGCATCACAAGTGGTTCCAAGACATGGATCCTTCGATACTACAGCAGCAAGAAGAGCATGCATCCGACGTGAAGGAGGCATTGAAAAACTTGCAACGACATCAAAGTCTACTAGTGGCACCACCAAAACTGAAGCAAGCCACATTTGCTCTCATATCCGCGCAAGGTTTACTGCAACGTGAAAAAGAAGAGATAGATCGCGCTTTCTTAGCCATTGACACGAATCAAGATGGCAAGCTTTCCAAGAAGCAAGTTCAAGATGGCTATGCGCATTACTTTGGCGAATCCCTTAGCGAGCAAGAAGTGGATGAAATGTTTGACCGTCTCGACGTGGATCGATCCGGTTTTTTGAATTATTCCGAATTTGTCGTGGCCGGTACGTTGCGTGTGTTCTTTGTTCGTGCAAGCAAGCATTTGGTGTCGGCCTGACATACGGTATGGTACTCTCTCACTGTCCAAATGCCTTGGCAATTTTTCTTTGTTTGCATCCACCCTTGACCTTGAAACATTATTGTATACGGTAGCCATGAATGAACAAGACCTGCTGTCTAGTGGCGTGCTGAGACGAGCGTTTGACGCCTTTGACGTGGATAACTCCGGCGTGATCTCCAAGGACAATTTGAAGCAAGTTCTGAGGGATGCTCTGGATATGGGCAAGGCTTCCGATGACCAAGTGGTTAGTCAACTGATCCAGCAGGTTGATAAGGAGGTAAGTATATCTTTTGTCAAGTTGAGTTGTGTTTTGCTCGTATCTACCTGGCTGACTTGACTTTGACTCGACGTGCTATCATTTCCTGCAATCATTCCTGCTTCCAGGGTGATGGAGTTATTTCGTTCGACGAGTTCACACAGATGATGATCCTGTCAACAGGGAGATAGCGATCTAGCTAGCCAGAGCTCTTGACAGGTGGAGAAGGATCCGCAGTCCAATGCCCCTTATCCCGTCCCCACCGCTACCAGTACCTATACCATAAAAGTTTAGTGAGGCGAAGATTTCCCACTCCACGATGAAACACGATGAAACACGATGATCGTGATCGGCGAACTGTGACTCAAAAATGGATCTTCGTCTGTCAGTCTATCCGACGATCAAGAGACAGAGCAACGGCAGCCATCAAACTCGAGCGTCATTTTTTTGTGGATTTCATTCTTTTGAGCGTTGGTTGTTGCATCGATCGATTGACCTTCGCCAAAGCCACTAAGAAGTACCGGTACCAGCACAATGGCCACGACGACAACAGCATTGGCATCTGATCGTCCTCTTCAGACGCTACTGTCTCTCTGTGAGAATCTACACGGACAGCAGCAGGATGCGGACAGTCCAGCCGTGGTTCCAAGGGTGTCGCTTCGACAGTTAGTCCCGCTGCACCAAAGCATCTGTCAAGCCGTTCGGTGGGGTTCGGCTACTAGTAATACTAGTAATAGCAAGGCAGAGCAAGATGAATCCTCCCTTGAATCTTGGATTGTTCGTGTCTGTCTTGACCCAGAAGATCAACAGTTGTGTCGAGAGATTTTGATTTCTTCTTCAACTAAGAACACTACCAGTTCAAGTGCACAGCAAAAGCAGCAACTGGCTGTGCTTCAGTACTGTCTGTCATCCTGCAGTCACCCATTGGAGGGATTGTCCTCTCTTGTCTTGCCTTGGTTGCTCAGCAGATACTACATGCCACTGCCCCAAGCAGAACAAGATGAACTTTCCAGCATTCCTCAAACCAAGCTGGAAATGCTAGAAGCTCTACTGGATGCTGTATTCTCCACGCCTGCCATTCTTACCAATCCAGATTCTTTGCAAAAGTGTACAGATGCCTGTCTCCAATTGTTGCCAAGCTCATCCAGTTCAGCTAGCCCAGAATGGACTTGGACAGTTCAGGGAAGAGTGCTCATTCGATTGCATCAATGGACTTGCAAGGCAAAAAGCACCAATGATGATATCATGGCACAAGAAGAAGGACATGTACTCCAATGTCTCTTGCAAAAATGCAAACAAGCCATTCAGCAACAAAAGCAGCAACCACAGGCAACTTCCAGCTCAGTTTATGCGGCATGGCTCAGGCCACTCACCAATGACTGGTTGCCCTATCTACTCTATCATCACAACAATCAAAACAACAGTCAAAACAACAACAACATTAATGAACAACTCCAGAAATTATGGCAGTGTCTCTGGGAAACCTACCATCATCAAAACGCTACGACAAAATCAAACACGAGCAACGCTATCCACATCATTATTCCCACCACCAGTGTGCTGTGTGCCATGATTCCGTCACTCATCGACAAGCCATTGCCCGTGCCAACAACAAACAAAGACAAAATTACAGAACCTCAGACACCCTTTCATCAAGAATGTCTTTGGAAACTTATCCATACGTGTCTACAACAAGGCATTCCGAGACCCTACAGTAGCAGTAGCAGCAGTGCTGCCAACTCGTACATCTTTGCCAAGGGACACGCCAATGACAAACTTTACACCATGCTTCGCAGACGGGGACTCTATCTTCTTCGAATGATCATGCCTGCCAACAAGATTGCCAAAGAGGACGGGAAGAAACAAAAAACAAAGGGAAAAGCCAAAAAGCAAAAACAAACGCAAACCAAGGCACCCGAAGATCCCACCGTGCTTCTCTGGAAAAAGTACATTCAGGTCATGGAAACGCTCGAAATGGAAACCGAGCAGCATCTCATTGAACAAGTCTGGGACACATTGACCGAAGTTCTTGCGGCATGTGCCAGCATGGCAGAAACACAACAAAAACAAAGAAAACAAGTAGATGCTTCTACCGGCACGACGACTACACCGCCACTCATGACATGGAAATGGACACAGCTCTTATTGGCAAGAGTGTTAACCAGCTACGATCAACCCATGGTGCGAAAATTGGCGCTCTATCGGTTTCTCAATGGCCAAGCGGGAATTTCCTTATCATTGTTGCAACCGACAAATACAGGAGACGACGGTGGTGCTGCTGCTGCACGGAATAATAATAATGCCAACAAAAAAGGAGGAAAAGGGAAACAACACGGGAAAAAGCCGACGTCACCGAAGAAACCTCAGGGAGCCCCGTTGACGCTCTTGACGCCATCGTTTGTCTGTGAAATTGCCATTGTCTCGTTTGACAGTTTGGTGGGATCGGTCGGCACAAATCTCAACATGGAAGAAGGAAAGCAAGTCCAGCACGTCGAGTTGGCGCCTCTGCTATCAAAATTCATCAACCTATACTATCAGGCGCTGGCTCCAGATCAGCGACTCGAGTTCGTCAAGCTGCTTTGGCACAATGACATGGTGAATCGGGTTCGAACCAAAATCTTGGTCCAAATCTGGGGGTGTCTGGCGGATGCCATGCAATCATCAACATCAACAAACGCAACCACCACTTGGGTACTGGAAGATCCTGCCGTGCTACCGTCTCTGGTACAGTCCTTGCAGCGCTTGTTTGCTACGGCGTCCATTGTACGAACATTTCAGGAATCCTTACTCGAATCCTTGGCCACAATGTTGCGTCATGCGTGGACGCTAAGGAAAGCCGTGAACCCCAAACTGATCTTGCAAGTATTGGCCCTGTTCCACTCAATTGTCCTTGACGGCACCAAGAAAAGCAGTGCAACAACTGCGACGGTGTCAGCTGGGCAGGGAGAGGAGGAAAAAAATTCGTTGGATGAAAATGACAATGTCATCAAGAGCAGCTACGGCATAATAAGCGCTGCCTTGCAACAATGGTTGTGTCAGATTGTAGATACTGTACCGCTGGTAGTGAACGACGACAGTGGCATGGATTTGAGTTGGATCTCCCTGGTCGCTGCCTCGGTCGCTGCTGCATTTGTTCGAGGTGACCTGCTATCAACGTCATCGTCAGGCGCGGATGATCAAGCATTGTGGGAACCAAAGTCGGGAGCTAGCAAGTCAGAGCGAGAAATGGCAAGGGCAACGGCATATCTCTGCACTTTAGTGGGACGAAGCACGACGACACGTGAAGCTGGTGACTCCAAAGGTGCCACCACCGCTGGCGAGCTTCTTTGGCCTGCCATTCACAAGGGGCTTGCCAATGTTCCGGTTGCAATGATCGGAACCACGTGGACCAAAGCAGATTGCGTGACAAGGGCTTTGCTGCTTTTGGAGGAAGGATGCCGATTACAAGTCATCTCAGGCATGGGTAACGGTGACTTGATTGTTGATGGAAGGACACAGCAAATGATGCCTCCGCCTCGTAACATTGAGTTAGAGCTGGAGAGCAGCGTGAAGTTTGTCCTCCATCATGTGGCGTTTTTGATGGTCGAGGCTCCCTCCAAAGAGGACGGGGCGGGAGGAGCGAGTCGGTCGGGAGACGCCAAGAAAGCATCCATAACTTTCGCCTATCTGATTTCTCAGATACGGCTATTGCATGAGGCATATCCATCAAGTATGGCACTGTCCAAAGCCGTGGACGAAATGGTCAAGACAAGCTTAGACGCGTTGCAAGAGTCGCATTCGAATCCTGGCACTGACATTGTGCGGCAGACAGCCTTGACCTATGCAGCACTATCTTGTGGGGCCGCACTGCCCGATGAGAAGCAGATGTTGGAAATTTGCCGTCTCTTCCTGTTGCTTGAGTATCAAAAGATGCCGGGGAGAAGGAAATCAGAAGAGCAAATTGCCCGATCTATCTTCTTTTTTGCCAAGTGGGGCGTTCTGTCTTGCCTGCTGCCTCGGTTACTTGGCGATGACGGAAAGGACCAGTTCGATGTCAAGGCGGTTGATGACTTTCTCCAGGAGTTTCGAAAAGTCGCATTCGCTTCGGTGCACGGCATTCCAGTGGACGCAATGATGGCATTTTTCCAATGCATCGCTGTAACAGCACGGCGACAATTGTCGGTTCCAGAGAGGCCAGTGGGGAACGAAAACGAAAACGAAATGGATGCTTCGGACGATGTAGACCCATCTGTGATCGGTGACTTCATCGATGCTTTCATGACCATTATGGAAGAGCGCGTGTCAAGCCACGACACTCTTTACATGCTGAACGAGTTTTGTGGGATCATCTTCCAGCGCGACCTCTTGCTTCAAGAATATCGGCGCTTGCTGCAGGATCCTGTTGCTGGGGAAACTCCTATCCGCGACGCATTTCGCAAATTGATGTCGTTGGCTGGCACTACGAGGCCACACATTTCGAGGGTGGTACTTTGCCACGCCACGGTGGGATGGCTTGGCGGCTCCCAGATCGATGCATCAAGCGATAATCCATCAGCAGGGCTTGGTGCGATTTCCTTTCGCAAGGACATTGTAGAATTGCTGCTTCACAAGGAATCCCGAGTTAACGAAGTCACGGCGAACCAATCCGTGAACGACGACTCTTTCAATCAAGGTTTCACTATCCCACCAGGAATAGACGAATCCAGTGTAGCTCGGGGATATGCTTTAATATTCTTTTCCAAGCTCTCTGATCCTCAGAGTGGATTACACCCAGACGTCCTCAAAGATCTTGTGCACCACACAATATTCGGCCTCCTCGATAAAGTAAGCAGCGACCCAAAGCAGAAGAAGAAGGGTTCCTCTAATCTTGTGATGCTCGGATCGGAGGAATACGTTGTCAAAATTCGAGGTAAGATGGTTTGGAATCGATATCAGAAGTCATCAAATGTGCAGCAAACAAGCTTATCTCTCATTTCTGTCAAAAAGGCTGGCAAGCGCTTTGCTGCTTATCCCGCTTTGTCACCGATGACATTGCTGAAGCTGTATGCAAGCGCATCTTTCAAACCATGGCAGATCCATTGCATCAGCAGATTCGGTATTTCCTCGAAGTGTTCACGCTTCAATGTCGCGAAGGCACAATTCAATTTTTGGGGAAGCGATTCTTGAGAGCATAAAACGGAGGGATCTTAGTCTGCAGCACATGACATCGGTTATGATCCTTGCTGGAAACCTTATTGTGGGACGCTATCGCCTTGATTTTCTCGCTCAGTACGAGGAGGGAGCAACGGGCGAACGTGTGCCGCTGAACAAGATTCTTGCGGGCACGATTCCCTGGTTGGGAAGCACACAGGGATTCAGTCGAGGCATTGCACAGTTGCTGACACATGCGCTGATCCCTCGCGTTGTTGACGTGAAGGCAGATTCGAATTCTTCAGACTCTGACGCCGCTGGGATCGACAGTGACTCGTTGTTGATATCCATCTACCGTTTCCTCGATGAAAATCCAGAGATGCAACGTTTGCGGAAGAAGTCGGCTACTTTCTTCGACTCTTATGCTGTTGATGAAGTTTGCTCTCCTGGGGGAATTCTGTCCATACCAGTCGATGAAGGAGGTGAAGCTTTCCCGGTGCACATGACGGAAATAATGAAGCAAAATCTCCAGGAAGTCTACGAGGAAGCTCATGAGAAGGAGTATCCCCAGTGGAAGTATCTGGAAGACACGATGAAAGCCAAAGCAGAGGAGGAAGAGGAAGAGCTTGGTGAATCAGAACCAGTCATTGATGATGCGCTGGTCAATTTCCAACGAAAGATAATCCCTCTCGATGAGCTGAATCTTGCTCTTGAATCAATGAGAGAGAAGAGGCTTCGAAATGTGGCTGGGAAGAAGAAGCAAAAGCTGATTGTTTGTGCTTCTCTTATTGACAAGGTCCCCAATTTGGGTGGCTTGGCCAGAACTGCAGAGATATTTGCTGCAGAGAAGCTTGTGATCCCGGATATTGGTGTTACCAAGATGGACAACTTCAAGTCCTTCAGTGTTGCAGCTGGGGATTGGATTGAGATCGAAGAGTGCAAAGAAGAGGTGAGTTTTACGGAACCTATTTTGTTTTGTTTGGGCCTGTTTGAATTTGAGCTCGACCCAGCGCCGGATGATTATTGTCACAATTACCAAGATCTGTTCTGAGCACATCTTGAAGAAAGTTCGACCAAGCATGACGGCAAATTGTTCTTCGTTTCGTGATATCCAAATGATTCAAACTCTTGTATCCCGACAATCCTGTGGGGGCTATGTTTACTAGGAATGATGGATGATATGATCCAATTTGGAAGTGCCACCTCTGGATTTCTGCGTTTTGAAGCTCACGTTTGCCTTTGTTTCTCTTCTCTTTTGCTGCCAAACATAGAACCTTTTGATGTATCTTCGGTCGCACAGGTCAAAGGGTTACTTCATAGTTGGATTGGAGCAAACATCTTCAAGTGTTTCTCTGGAGGGATTCACATTCCCGAACCAGCCAATCCTCCTTTTGCTGGGCAAAGAGAAGGAGGGGATCCCGGTTGAGTTCTTGCAAGCTGTTGACCAGTGCCTAGAAATCCCGCAAATGGGCATCACTCGCAGCTTGAATGTTCATGTTTCTGGGGCGATTGCTATTTGGGAGCACACGAAACAACGACTTGGGGAGATATAATGTATTTCGTTGAGCCAGATGAACCAATCTTGATCAACCATGTCGCACAGATATCCTGCCAGCTGTGCGCTTAAGGATCGAGACAAGGGCCCACAGCAGAGGCAGAACTATGGCTATTGGTTCGGGGCCTATTTGTATACGATTGCGTTTGTCTTGATAAATGATCACTAGCCATGCATGGTCACTACCCAAATCGCTCGAGCGGAAAAATTACGTGGCTATTGTTATGTGACTATTGGTTTGTCTTGATAAATCATCACTAGCTGGCTACCCAAATCGCTCGAGAGGAATCTACGACACCAGATGTGAGCTGCTCCCTTGCGCTGCGTTTAGACAGACAACAACTTTCCTTGAAGGCCTTCGCTTTCCTCCTCATCTTTGTCCTGGTTGCTACCGGTAACCCAATTCTTCATAATCAAAGCTACGGTGACCAAAAACAGGAAAGGAGCATACGAAGGTCCAAGAAGGACAGTTTCCACGAGATTGAGCAATCCAAAAATGATGAAGGCAGGCAAGCCAAAGAGAGTCATCTGCACAATCCTCGGTTGCAATTCGGCAACGTCAGCCAACTTGCGTCCAGTAAGGAGCCAGGGAAGGATGCCTTGGTCTTTTTCATCCATTTGACTGGCAGTGCGCTTGTCGTCTCCATCGCTGCAAAAGCTAGAGGACACGCCCATGCAGAGCATGCGATGGGGGGCCATCCACCAGTGAGACAGCTTCTGTTCAGGCATGCTGAGGAAGGTAAAGAACCAGTTGGTGTGTTCCACAACAGCAGGAGCTTCATCCGAGATTGAAATGTAGTTGGACGCCAACACGTTGTTTACAACAATCTTTCCATTGGGTGTGAGGGGCATGTACAAGCCCTGTTTCTTGGCAGTTTTGATTTCTGTGACAGCTACTTCATTCTGAGCTTCCACTTGAACGAGACGGTCACCAACTTGGAGGCGATCGGCACGAATGGCCTGTGTGTGCTTGCCGTCCTTGACCATGATCATGTGATTTCCCGTCATCTCAAGAGGAGCAGGCATTCCTTCTGCATAAATCTGCAAGTATTCCATCTGGGTGTCAGGCTTGCGGTGTCCAAAGCTGTATACAGGTTGGTAGGTGTTTTTCTCGGTCAAGACCTTGTCTCCGAGCTTGAGATCCCTCATAGCAACTTCTCCTTGGTCAAGAACTTGAACAACGGCAGACTCCGAGAAGCATCCTTGCCCCTCATAGCTCTCAACGTTGTCTTGGACGTTGCTGATGTAGTTCTGGATGCTTTCCTTTATGTTATCGACGGTGGCCTCAATGTTGTTAATCGTGAAGTCGGTTCCGTCATCCGTGCTGGGCCGTGACAAGCGGAAGATAAAAAAGCACCGGTTAGAATCGAATTCAATCATTGCAATGAGGCCCGGCCAATCTAACAAACGCAAGCTGCACGACGTACATGTAGTTAAGAGACTAAAGGAACAAATAATCGAGAGGAACACAATACGTACCAGTAGCAAGCCATGATAATTTTGTCGTAGTTGAGTGGAGCCCGAATCGACCATCCCAATTGAGTCTGGTCTGTTTCCGCAGTGAAAGTAGTCTTGATGTCCTTGCACTCGGTAAAGAAGTCGGTTGCTGAGTCATCCGTTCCGGTGGGCTTGGCTCCTTAAGAAGAAGAGGGACGACACAGGGTTTCAGTATCACAATATGTTGCAACGCAAAGAAAGTTGTTTCCCTTCATACTGGTGCTTACCAAAATTGTAGGCCACATCGGTTTGTGGAACTCCACCCGAGAAGCAGTCGACCCAGCACGTGACCTCGGCACCTGCAGCGACGTTGAAGTCAACGACTCCATCGGCGGACAAATCATGTCCCGATCCAAAGTACTTGATAAAGTTACAATCGAGAATGCGAGTGTCTTGGGCCGCGACGACGGCGGGGAACAGGGCAAGTGCGGCGAGGGAAAGCTTCATGGCGACCAGGACTGTAGGCAAAGCAACACGAAAGCAAGCAAGCAAACTCGAATCGAAACCAATCTGTTTGGTCAAAGCAGAAGACAATTTATGAAAGCAAAACAGATCGGATTGCCAAGCGACATCTTACCTCCGTTCAAAAAAGGAAAGGGTGGGTTTGCCTGGGGGAAGAACGTGTCCGAAGGCAGAACATTGAACCTGTCAATGATTTTGTTGCTTGTTTGCTTTTTGGTTTATTCTCCCGAATCCTTTTAGAGAATTCCACTCACCTCCAACATGGATGTCTGGTGCTGAGATATTGAATGAATCGTCTGGGCTTGCTTCTGGTGTTTCCGTGTTTGTCGTCGTTCGAGGAAGCCACAAGCACAACGACAAGCGCTTTTGTGAAGTCCCGAAACCGACTCGACTCCCACGTTCCTTTTCGTTTGCTGTACGGATCGGCACACTCGGGACTGACGCGGCAAATAAATCTATGGGTCCTGGATGGACAGTGCAATAATTATTTTCCCTACCGGTACCACCTCTGATCAGTACTAGTACCAAGCTGATCTGTGGTCCTGGGAGGTGCCTTCTCAATGCCCCCTCCTCTCTAGAGCTATTAATAGCTTTGCATACATGTAGCTACTAGCCATGATTGAATGGTGACCATTTTTTTTTTGGCAGAGGCAACTCGATTTGTGTGGTCCCCACGCGCCCAGCCTACATAAATGTGTGCCTTTTCCGGAGCAAACAGGTCTGCTCAAAAAAGTCGTATCCATTCGTACAGTGTATACGTACTCAGAACGATCATGGATCTTTAGGCACAGAGTTTGCTTGTTTCGTTGGTCTCCAGGCAGACCCGCCCTTTCCTTTTCGAACAGGCTACAAGGAGGCTTGGCAATCCGATCTGTTTTGGTTTCATAAAATTGTCTTCCGCTTCCACCAAACCACATACCGGTACTATGCGGTACCGGTACCTTTAAAGATTCCCTGAGCCTCATTGCCACCGTGCCAGATACATTAGTCTACTGGTACTCGAGCTTCGGCCACTGGCTTGGGGTTTGCACTCACATGGCTTTGGGACCAGACCCTGTTATGTTGCTTTCAACCGATCAGCTGTTTTATTGTTTAGCTAAAAATATCATTTCTGAGTCAAGTTGTCTTCTAAGTCTTTCCAACGACGTCTGTTTTAATTAAAAAAAAGGTTCTACTACTAGTAGTATCTTACCTACTGATTCGTCAACAGTACTCTTTATAGTACAGTACCTAGGCTGTCCAAACTCGCAAGTATGTAAGTCTATTCCCGCAATCATTGTGGTACAGTCGTACCGTACCTTAAACCTGGAACACTTTACCTGGTACTAGCTAGTATGCATACATGTACTCTCTACTAGTACAAGCTCTACGGGAGACAGGAGTAAAAAAAGCAATTGTCTTTCACCCAGCAAGAATTCAAAGGAGTAGCACTTGAGCAATCTGTACTATTTTTTTCAAGGGTTCTGGTGTGACATAAGAAACGCTGATCGTACCGGTACTATTAATAGTAGTACAGGTACAATGATATTTATTTTGAAAATAATGACGACTGCTTCCAAACCGGCCACAAGTAAGTTAGCTTTTACTGTAGCTGGTTCATACGCACACTTCAAGCGTACTGTACTAGTACATGCCCCAAAATAACACAATAATTGGCCAGAAAGATCTTTCCAACGGCCATTTTCTCCCAGCAAACATCAAACGCCAAGTGTTTAGCTTTATCTCTCTTACTACGGTTCGTAGCTATCTAGTAGCCTCCGTGCTCGATCACCCCTACCGGTATCTATAACCAAACAGCAGATTCCAACTAGATATCTGCCCAACTAACTAAAACCAAGGTAAGACAAAGCAGGGGACTGTATTGGGTAGCTTGTTCTGTCTGCGGGATTGGTGGGTCCGAGAATATCGTCGTTGCTTTGCAGCTGTAGGCATTGCTAGTACAAATACCTCTAGTTTTCTGTCTAACTGCATATTGTTTTCTAGCTATTAATAGGCTAAGTATACTGATATGTAGGGATGCTTTGGTGATGGGATTGGTTCTAGCATTGCTCTTGCTGTTGCTCTGGGCTGCACCCCCTGTAGACTCCAGTACTGATTCTACAGGAAGCAGTGAAGGGAGGAGATTGCGGCTACCAAAGCTATCTACAAGTAGTAAGCACAACCAACTGTACAATCACATACACAATGCCAAATACAAGTCTAGATCACAACAAGCTAGCAGCACAAGCTCAGCCAAGCAACATGTACCATCATCAAGGACCAGGCAAGCACAAACCAGCACCATTGAAGCTACAGAGTTTGAATGCCCTGAAAGTACTGCAGTGCTAGATAGGCAAGTGATCTTGTATGTACAAGGCAATGGTGTGCAAGATATTCAGAGATCTGTACTAGAAGAATTGCTGGCATCTTCCTTCCAAATGACGTACAACACCTTGAGCTTTCTGGTCTGTGATATACCACATTTCAGAACCATCACACAAACCAATGCCATTGACTCACTGATTATTGGTACTAGCAACACTGCCAGTACCACCAAAGGCAGCACTGTGACACTCACTGTATCAGCCACTTGTCACAACTGTACAACAGATCTTACCCTGTTTGAAGAAGCAGCACCTCTGCAAGACACCACCAACAGCAGCACTGCCAATACCAATACCAATGCCAACACAAATGCTGCCATTTCCAAGAAGCACATGATCCCGCCACCCCACAACCACAACCACAACCACAACCACAACCACCACAATAGGTTGCTCAGAGAACGACAAGCTACTACCCCCACATCTGCCCCAACCATAACAACTCCCAGCTGTTTGTGCTCCGGGGCCACCGGGTTAGAACCGCCGTACACATTGTCCGTACAAGACTTTTTGCCCATTTTGAATGGACAGCTCGTACAATCTTTGGCTACCTCCATCAACGTCACGGTAGTCAGGTTGGAAGAGCTACGACCCGTCACATGTGCTTCCGATGTAAGACAATTCACTTCCTTTGCCTATTTGGACGTTAATGTAAGAGAAAACACCGTGCCGTCCAAAGAAGAAATACAGGCACTTGAAAGGGCGTTCCAAGATGCATACAATCGATTGGCATTCGAATCTTGCGATCCATTTTTTAGATCCATCCTCAATGCACAGTTGCAGATTGAATTGCCCACGACGACCACATTATTTGGTATTCCCGGTACTGGTACTACGTCTGCCACACAAAGACGGCGATGGCATGGGAATCCTTACAATCAACGGTATCTGCAGCAACAACAAACAAGCAATAATGCCACAAATGTCACGGAAACTGCAGAAGGGAGTGCCGTGTTTACCATTACGGGAACTTGTCGGAACTGTCCTGTCACCGACACGGGGTCTTTTACCCTTTTTGATGACACATTTCGAAGACGGAGACGGCGGAGGATGCAGGTGCAAGTAAACGGATTGGGCGATTCATTGGCTGTATACGGTGGAAGGACCGTATCTGCGTCGTCGTCGTCCTTGGAAACTCCGGCCCCGGCATCTGATGCCTTCGTAAATTCGCGAAACGAAGGATCATTGCCTCTGACAATGGGACGACAAGACCAACCTGGCAATATTTTAAATTCTACCACCACATGTCTTTGCCCGTCCGGGTCCGCGGAACCTGACGTAATTGAGGACACCGGCGACAATACAACGGATTCGCAACAAACAAGCGTGGCCATTACTCGAGAAGATTTTCTCTTGGAATACAATACAGAATTGCAGGAACAGCAACAAGAAGCGGAAGAAGAAGGTGCAGCAGGCGATGCTGGCGGGAGCACGATTGTGGTCGTGGAATCCGTAGACAGTCTCACGGAAGGACAGAAGGTCCAGTGCGGGCAAGTCACCGGCAGCTTTACGTCGGAGGTATTTTCGGACCTTCGTCTCAATATATCCTCCATTACACAAGAGGAAGTCCGGCTTCTGGAGCAATCTTTTCGGGAATCCTACAATGATGTATCCTTTCAAACATGCGACAATTTATTTCGGCAAGTCGTGGATGTCGAACTACGGGTTGCTCCGATCACAGGCGCGCCCGCCTCGAATGCAACCCGCGGTCGCCGGTTGCAAGATGTGATTGCAGAAACCAGTCCACCCAGAAACTCCACCGACGGTTTGGGAAATACTACCAACACAACGGGCCAAGTCGAGGTTTCGAGCGAAATTGTATCAACTTTGTTTGCTGTTACCGGACAATGCCGTGGATGCCCAGTGTCGGATACGGGGCAATTCAACCTCTTTGATGATACCTTTCGACGACGAAGGCGGATTCTATTGCTGGAGAAAGTTGAGCTTGAAGAAGACAAAGATTCCTTTACTAGGCAACGGCGGCGGAAGGAACGACGACAACTTCAATCAGATGGGAACACTTGCGTGTGCCCAGCGGGAGAACAGCCTGTGTCCGGAGACGGCCCTACAACAAGGGAGTTTGGAACAGAACTAACCCGAGAATATGGCGCGCTGGAAGCTAGTGGAGCGCTACCATCTGTAGAAGCGCCACCCAACAACATCATTGAAGGCCAGCAGGTCACCTGCAATGGAGAGCTAGTACAGTTTCAAACCTTGGTCTTTGCAGATCTTGGTGTCGATCCGAACGCCCTCTCGGCTGTTGAGGTTAGGCGACTGGAAAAAGTGTTTGAGGAGACCTACAATGGTAACGTTACTCGAGACTTGTCTGTTTTGATGTACACTTTATCGTTACTTGCTCTCACCTTGGACACACATCAGACATATCATTTGGTGCCTGTGATGAATTTTTTCGGGTCGTTGTCGATGTTGGGTTGCTGGTAAGGTCAATAATCAATGACGATACCAAAGAGACTCCCAGTCCAATAACGTTGCCTCCAATCACCCTTGGACCGAATGCAAGAAGATTGCAAGAAGTCGCAACTGAAGCACCCAGATCTCCAAATCGACAAACGCAACCGATGCTGGCAATGCTGGCGCTCAAGGGACGACGACGGCCGTGTTCCAGGTAAGAGCAAGAATTCGTTTGCACATCATAATGGCGGCATTCGGCTCACAAGCCGCTTTTCTTCATGATCTCCCCAGGTCACCGGGAGATGCCGTAACTGCCCAGTTACAGATACAGGAAGGTAAGTCGAGCTCTACCTATCTTCAGCAAAGTGAATACAAAAAGACGTTGGGCTCAGCAATCTCGTTTAGCTTTGGGTTGTTTGATGATGCAATTCGACGAAGACGAACTTTGGTTGACGTTCGAAGGTCATTTCCCAGACACCACTTCCGCCGCAAAATGCAGGAAGCCTTGGACGTCTGCCTCTGTCCCCAGGGCAAAGAACCAGGGGAAGAACCGTCGCCAACCACACGAGAGTTCGTGGACGACTTCAATGACAACTTGGTAAAGGCCCAACAAGAAGAGGCAGCCGCGAAACACTAGCTCCTGGCAGTGCGCCTACTACTGATGCTCCAACTTTGGTCGTGGCCATCACGACAGTTACAGAAAGGTCTGAAAACTTCACAAGTGTACCAACCACAGCAACACCAACCACAGAAATGCCTGTAACCTCGAACCCAACCACAGCAACTTCCCGACTGGCGTACCAACACCCTTGCCAACACTTGAACCAACTCCGGGGCCCACGAACAATCCTACGCCAGGACCAACGCTGACCCAAACTCCTGGTCCCACAAACAATCCTACGCCAGGCCAACGCTTGACCCAACTCCTGGTCCCACAAACAATCCTACGCAGGGCCAACACTTGACCAACCCCAGGGCCAACGTTTGAACCAACGCCTGGTCCCACAAACAACCCCACCCCTCCCCCCACATTTGAACCGACGCCATGCCATCCTCTAGACCAAGTATGCCCCCTCCTGTAGAGTGCGATCAACCGCTTCAAAGCCAGACAGAAACTCTTTTCATGACAGTGTCAGGAGATACAACAGCTGTTACAGATGCTTTTCTGACATCTTCTCTGGTGGATGCAAGCATGGCCATGGACAATTCCACTGGATGCACTCCAGCAATGCTATCCGCCATGGTTGCAAGCCGTGTTGCTCAGAGGCGGCGAAGGCTGCAGGGAACTACTCTTATTGAGTATTTCTTGGGCATGCTCGAGACAAACGCGGGGCAGATCTATCAAGATCCTACCTGGATGACCTACTAGTTTTGGTAAATGAAATTTTTGCAAGTGTGGGTCTTGTTGCCCTGGGGTTTCAGTCATCGCGGAGCCCAACATCTTCACCCACCAAAGCTCCAACATTGCCACCTACAAATTCTCCATCACACGCTCCTTCCGATTCACCAACAAATGTGCCAACTGATCCACCAACTGATCCACCAACTCTTCAGCCAACCAACCCACCAACTCGTCAGCCAACAGAATTTCCAACTAATCCACCAACTGACGCTCCAACCGATCCACCAACAGATACACCAACCGATCCACCGACAGAATCGCCAACAGAAGCTCCAACAGAAACTCCAACAGATCCACCAACACCAGCCCCTACCAACGGAACACAGCCAGTGATTAATGGCCGTCTACAAGATACTGAGGTCTCTGTTAGAGGCAGAATTTCTGAATTTGATCGAGCCCTATTGCAGGGACCAAATCCGTGTTACATGGTGCACGCAGAGTTTGGAGATGACTTGGATTATCGCAGGCTCTGTCATGACTACTTGTCCCTGGAGTATATCCAACCAAACTGCACGGGTCTGCCAGATGTTGTCCCCAAAATCGTTCACTCTGTGGGGAAGGATCAAGACCTGAACTACCTGCAATTTGCAACAGGTGGAGCCAACCCAACTTTTGTTTTGCAACACCAAGGTGATGACAGTGCACTCGAGTATATACAAAGACACTGCGGAACGGATGCCGCTAGAGCCTACTCTTGCATGTTAGCACCAGCCTACCGAGCTGATATATTTCGTTTCTGTGCATTGTCTTCGGAAGGTGGCATATATTTGGACGAGGACATCATGCCTCTCGTGCCGTTAGAGGAATTGTACTCTCCATGCTCTGCTGCAACTGTTGGTCATGATATTCCTTCTCCAAATGATGGCATTCCTGGAAAACAGATGAAGATCCTTGCTGCAAAACCTGGGGCCCGAATCTTTCAGTGTGCACTCGACCAAATAATTGAAAATGTAAAATACAGGTGGTATCCAGAGACTCCTTTGCAGTTGACTGGTCCTCTGTTGCTGCACCAATGCTATGTGCAAAACTCAGAAGATGTGGCCATCACGTATCGTGACACAAGAAATGCCCGCTTTCCCTACACTGGACTGCGCCGAGGAGACCAAATCCTTGCCTATGAAGCTCCTCTTTCGGCAAAACACTTTCGGAAGCCTGACTCAAGTGATTACGGAGAAATCTTCTACACACGCAAGGTCTACAGAGAGACATGTGCCCTTGAAACTCTCTTTCGGTTTCCATCCATTGACGATAGAATCAAGTATTACATGGCAACATGGATTGATGGGCGGAGTGTTGATACAAAGCATGCTTGCGAGACTGTGGATCCATTTCAGGCATCCTCCATGCATTGGGCAAAGACCACACCAAGCATATTCACGTCCACTAGTCTGAAACAGTCGTATGGAGTTTATGTGGAGGATGCTCTCAAATATCTTGTATCACATTGGGTACACCCAGAAGAAAGTGTCCCTACATTCATGATGCAGCTTGGTGACACTAGAGCCAACTTTGATTTACCTGTGATGGTCAAAACGAGGTCAGTGACAGTGGGAGCTGCTTCCCAGCTAGACCCTATCATCGTTCCGTTGGAAATGGATCGTCATTTTGGTCCGCTAGCAAAAGTTCACGACAGTGATACTGCGTGGGAATTGAAGAAAGGTAAGACAACAGAAGCTCCGATGCAAATATAAACTCCAATCTCATAATCCTGGTTGCCGTTTTTCGCCGCCATCGTATCAAGAAATTTTAATCTGGCGAGGTGCTTCTACAGGGACACGGCACCAAGTAATTGAGCAGCTTGTTTCACGGCCATCAAAAGATATTGATGTCGGATTCACAGCTTTGGTTCAGGACTACAGGCCAGTGAATAGGACAGCTGTGACCAGACCAGCAATGAACATGAAAGAGCTGCTATCATACAAGTATCTTTTGAGCTTGGAAGGGAATGATGTAGCATCGGGTCTCAAATGGAAGCTTTACTCAAACTCTGTGGTGTTCATGGCCACCCCCACATGTGCTTCGTGGGCAATGGAAGACCTACTAGTGCCGTACTATCACTATATACCATTGAAAGACGACTTTTCTGACCTGAAAGAGAAAATTCAGTGGGCACGGGAGAATGACGATGCGTGCGCCCAAATCGCCCAGCAAGCAACAAAGTACATGCAAGATCTGTGGGCGAGTGACAAGGCTCAGATCGACACAAACCTAATTGTTGGAGAAATTGTATCACGATACCAGTTCTCGTATGGAGAAACCACACTGCAGCAATGCTTGGGAAACTCTGGGCTTCCTGGTGCGGCACTTGGCCAGCTCCCTCCATGAGTGATGTGCCTACTGGAATCTCTGAAAACATGGACTTCCGCGGTGCTTGGGAATAATCAAAATTTTGACTTATGGCTACTATCGGGAAAATGGCTGCTATCTATGTACTTGTGAATCTAGCTTCTAGTAGATATAATGCCATCTATGGGGTCCTCCGAGTTCGAACTCAAGGCGCTGCAACCACACTAGCTACGGTATCATCTGCTTTGCCTTGACTCCTGTCCACACGATCTGAGCTATCAGGCTTCCGCTCTGTTGACGCGGCCGTCCGAGTGCGGACGCTTCTATCTGAGCTATCAGGCTTCCGCTCTGTTGACGTGGACGTCCGAGTGCGGACGCTTCTATCTGAGCTATCAGACTTCCGATCTGTTGACGCAGCGGTCCGAGTGCGGACGCTTCTGGAAGGCGACGTCTTCCGACGGTGTCTTTCTTCGGTCCTGTCACCATCCGCAACACCAGCTGCTGACGGTCGCCGTCTTGGTGTTTTTGATCTTGAAGGGGATGATTGGTTACCGTCGGCAGACCTCGCTGCGGTCGTCTCGTAAGCTCTTGCGCCGGATCTGCTATGAGACGAACGCTCGTGCTTTGCGCTGGTTCTGTCACCTGATCTGCCATGAGATGAACGCTCGTGGGTCGACCTAGTACTGGTTCGCTCGTCTGCTGGCCTTGTTGCGGATTTTCCATGCCCGTCGGTAGTGGACCTCCCATGCCTGGAACGTTCTTCAGAAGATCTGGTGGATCTCTCATTCATCGGACGTTGTGAGGATGCACCCTTTGTGCGCACGGTCGACCGCCTCCGGCTCTTTTCCGGCGATCGTTGGGTTTCAGGACCCGTCTGCCCAGCAGCGGCCATTGTGGTTCGTCTCCTACGGGCTTTGCTTTGCTTTTCTGCACTCACCGCTTCACCTTCGCCATTGTTTCGAGACTTCTTCGTCCTTTGTGTCGTCTGTTCCTTGTCGTTCTTTGCATTCATTAATGCTGCAACTTCGCCAAGGAAGCTTGTTGGTTCTATGGCTGCTGCTTGTCCAGGTTTCTTATTCTTCCTAGACTTGCTCGCGCCGTCCTTCTTTGATTTGCGATCTCGAGCCATACTGGGATACATCGAAGAGCCGAACTTGGCTCTTCTGGCTTTGGCCCACTTCTTGGCCTTTTCCTCCAGCATCTTTTCTTCGTCTTGCTCTCCGGTTGAAGTTTCCCTTGTCGCTTCGTCGCTCTCCAAGCAAGCATTAGCTGTCGTGCCTTCCACCTCAGTGGTAGTGACAGTGTCCGTGTCTCTTGCAGGTGAAATGGGAACCATGGAGTTCTTCTCTGCTCCAGAAAGCGCAATTGTGGTTTCTTGTTTCTCGTTCGTGGGCACGGCAACTTCCTCTGTCGAGTCGCGGCCCTCGACGATTACGGCTGCCGCTAATTCACCTGACAGAGTGTCGCCATCAGACGAAGGTGAGACCTGTCCCTGTTGATCGCCTGTGCCTCTGGCAGTGTCCGTTTTGATCACGTCTGCAATGGTGTCTTGCTCGGTGTCTCTATGCAAAGGAGCCGAAGTGTCCGTCTTAGCCGTAATGCCAAAGGTATCTTGCTTTGTTTCTGCATTTAAATGAGCCGAAACATCCACAGAGACAGCCTCGTCCAATGGCTCATTGACACGATCCCCTTCCACACTGTCGCCATTATCAACAGGTGCCCCTTCATCCGCAAAGGAATCTGGACGGTAATCAGTAGCTGTTGTTGGCTGGATTTCCTTGCATTCTGCTTTTGCGACAAGGGAGCCAGCAGACAGTCCTTCCTGAGTTTGCACTCCTTCTTCGCCCACGGCTGCGTCTGCATCAACTGCAATTTCATTGCCAACATCAACAGCAGCTTCAACGTTTCCGGCATCAGCCAAACCCATTGGCGCGCCCTGGACGTGAGCACGAGGAAGTGCCTCATTCAGGACCGCTGAATCAGGGTCGTTCTTCGTCTCGAGTGGGGTGGGATCGCAGTTTTCGTTCCCCGTTGATACTTCAGCCTGTCTTGGTTTGTCGGCGCCTTTCTTTTCCGCTGCTCTCACATCTTCGTCGCTCAAAGCAACCCATCTAGTTTCGTCACTGGTAGGAACATAGTTGCAGGGATCACGGACGGAATGGTCAGGCACACCAACTAAAGCTGCATCAACACTGGAGGAACCCGCCAAAGCCCCTGTTTCGCCGTGGTCATCTGTGGAAATTGAGTTCTCTTGGTTGCTCTTCGTTGCCACAACAGCATTGTCTTGACTTGCATCGCCATCGGTGGGATCGCTCTTGTTTACGAGATCTGTTTCCACCACTGACATTGGGACTGCTGACATCTGCACGGAGTTCACATTTTCGATCCCCGAGTTCACTCCCTGACCAACCGAACCTGCTCTATCTGAAATGGATGTTGGGTCCGGGCCGTCCAATTGAGCCGTTGTGTTTGCCATTTCCCCCTCTTCCGAATCATCTTTTGTCGAGCTATCGTCTTCATTGAGGCCCGCTTTCGTATCTAGCGTGGATTGTGACAATATGGATTCGCTGTTGTTGACAGAGATGGCAACTGGCGCTTCCGCCTTTTCTTCATCGCCTCTTTCGACTGTCGTGCCCAAGACCTTAACCTCGACATCACCATTCAATGTTCTTGGTGTCGTCACTTCGTCTACGTCATCCCCTCCATCGGGCCCGTTTGACTCAAGGACACCAGAGCCCATGACGATGTCGTCAGTTTTGTGCAATATTGGCTGTTCCCATCCCTCCCCTTCCTTCCTAACTACGGCTGATGACTGGCACTCGGTCAACGCCACGCTAAGCTCTATGTCTAGCCCAGAAGCAGTAGTGGCGTCCACAGATTCCAACGTTGGAGCCTGTTTGCCAGCGGTCCCCTCAAAATCTTCCTTTTCCTCTCCGGTTGTGTCGTTCTCCTCTTCCTTTACACTGAAGAGAAGCACTGGCTCCGAGCTATTGTCCATGAGACTAACGACTTGCTTCTCAGCTTGGACTCGTTCAGAGCTCTGTTGGCTGTCGAGATCAAGAACAACCAAGTCACCTGAACCGCTTTCGTTGCCATTGTCACCGTCGTTGTCGTCATCTGTGTATAGCGAATCCATGGAATCGTCCAACGCATCCGTTGCAGCCTTATCAATGCTATCCTGAACGTGACGATCCGAATTGCTCCCCGGCTTGTTGGCTGTTGGTATGGTATCCACCGTGGCAAACGATGCATTGAGATCTAGCGTGAGCTCCTCCACCGAGGGGGCGGACGACGAGAGACGCTTCCTTGCGTAGGAGGGGTTCTCCAATGCTCCATTGATGCCGTATTTGTATTGGTTCCCGTACAAATGGACGTGGTTGTGGTGGCTGTTGCTACTGATGTCCAAATCGTCATTCCCGGAAGTGTCCTTGTCATCGTCCTCCATGTCGCTCATATCATCGAGGAGCAGCCAATTGCTGGCTCTTCGTTCACTCGCTGCTGGAGAGTCCAAGGTTTGCACAATATGTGTTTTCGCACCTGTCTTTTCCTCGACCGGTTTAGATGATGTGGTATTCTCGTGATATTCACCTTCATGTACAACCGCCCAATCATCTTTACCTGTAGAGTCATCCGCCGGCGGGATATTGTCATTTTCGGTCTGCGCAGGTACATCAGCATTGGCCGGCAGCTCGCCGTTTGATTTCGGTTCCGCGGTGACCTGCTCTGACGATACCTCTTGTTCCGTCGAACTCGCTTCGGCATGATCAGATCCCGGCGTTTCCGTCATCGCAGATTGCGTATTTTTTACCTCCGAATCGTCCAGTTTCTCCGCGTTTGCCTGCTCGACAATTTTTTCTCCTTCCCCAGTTGTTTTCTGTACCTCAGCCAATCCCTCCCCGTTCATTTCCGTATTAGCGTGGTTCGCTTCTACAGCGCCCCCCTCGCCGTCCTTGTCTCTCTCCAGATAGACATCTTCCTCATCGCTGCTGTTGTCGTTTGCTGCCTTGGGAGACTCGGAAGGTATCAAAAGATCAATTTCTGGAGTTGTCCCGTCATTAGTGTTGCTTGATATCATGTCCACGAACGCCCTGGATTTCGTAGGTGTGGACAAAAAGGGCGATTCACTGGATCGTCTTTTTTGATTATCGAGTCGAGTCCGTGCCGTGGCCATGGGATTGTACAAGAATGAGGAGCTATCATGGACTAACCCTAACGACGACGAGTTCATTTGCGCCGTGAGTTTGTCTTTTTTATTGCTCTTTTTTGTCTTTTTGTTGTTTTCTTCCTGTTCTGCCTTGTTGTTGCTGCTGCGTTGTTTGGACGTGGCGAGCATGGCCTTGTATTTGGATTTCTTGTCGACGGGTTTGGGTGCCTTGGGTTTCCAGCCGGGATACCAAGTTTCCTCTTCGTCGTCATCATCACTGCTGTACGCATTGTTTTGTTTGTTTCGTCTTCTGGTTCGAGGCGCGACGTAATCATTGTCTTGAGCAAATAAAAGACTGGCTTTGGCCTTGATGGACGGAACTGGATTTGTGGCAGGGGCAGTATTAGTAGTGAGTTCAATGGTGGCGGACGATGCATGCATTGCACTCCCGTCTGCCGTTTCCGGATTGGACGTATTTGTGTTGGTATTTGCGTTGGTGCTGACGTCGGTTTTGGTAGGAGGGCTCCCAATGGTCATTCGTCTATTGGCTCGCCTCAATGGTTTGTGAGTTTGTTCCTTGAGTTTGGCTTTTGTGATTGTTTTGGGCATTCCGACGGTGACTGCCGCTGCAGACGATTTTTTTTGGCGTGCCGTATTTCTTCGTTGTTTTGGTGCTGTAGCTTCGTTGTTTGGTTGGCTATTGTTGCTATGACTACTGCTGCTGAGTGATGCAGAAGCGGCCGCAACGACTTGAAAGCTGCTCCGCCGTTGGGCAGCGTTGGGTGTGGTGGTGGTGGGCGTGGATGATTGCGACTGGTTGGGCCTGGGTCTTGGAATGCGCCGCCTGGAACTGGCGGTGGAAACGACCGAACCGTCATCTCTCGAGTCGGTTGTTACAACGCTGGAACCTAGTCTGGAGAGACTGGAATGCAGCCTGGCCCTTTGTCTCTTTTGCTGCTGCTTGAATCTGGCCGGGCTCTTGGGTACGCTTGCGGATAGCTTTGGTCTGGACTTTCGGGGAGTTGACGGGGCAGCGGAAGGGTCCGTGGCAGCTCTTCTGTACGAAGGCCTTCTGGTGGCTGCAGCAGCAGCAGCAGTGGATGATGACGACGTGCGTGTGGGTCTGGTTCTACCGGTACGTGCAACCTTTGCAGTAGCTTGCGTGCTTGTACTTGAACCTGGGTTGGGCATGTCCTGTATGGTTTGCTTGCGTCTCTGTATTTCCTGGTCTTGGTGTATTTGCTGTTGCACCGACTCTTTGATTCCCTTGAGTGTCATGCCCGTGTCATTCTGGTTGATGTTGCTCAAGCTTCCTGAACCTCCATAGTTATCTAGGGAGTGCACAGACATGTCCAAGCTATTGGTCAAGTCCACATCCAGGTTCATATTCATGTTCAAGTTCATGTTGCCCATGCTAGAATGCAGTCTCTTGCTGGAACCAATTTTGGAAGAACCCACACTTCTCAGAGAAGCATTCATGCTGCTGGTACCGGTAGCTCTCCTGCTCTTGGGTCTACCAGAAGTACTCGTGTTTGGACTCGTGACTGAGCTGGAAGCAGTGGCAGCATGGCTGTTGGTAGCAATAGGGGAGGTGTCGGTGCGTCTTCTGGCGCTTCTAGCACTTCTGCTGACACTGACAGTGCTTGTATTATGCTTTTGCCGCTTTTCTTCCAAGCGCTGCAAAAACACAGATTCCACCATGGTCGACTTTTATTTTTCAAAGAAGTGCGAAAAGCCGTTGGTTGGAGAAACTCAGTCGTGCAAGAACCGAATTGACGATTGATCTTTCTTCTGGTTGTGTTTGTTTCTTTGCTGTTTCTTCTACTTGTAGTAGCTAGTAAAAGCGACAATGGCTAGCTAGCCACCAGTTATGCAATTGGAAAGTATATCATACCAATTGCAAAGGTTCCCTTGTCTTTGTTGCCTCGTGTTGTCACAAGTCAAGTGGTATTGGTGGGGTCAGGGGTCGCGCAACAGCGGGTCTGAAAAGCGTTATGGAAAAGAGAATGTCGCTGGTGACCACGACGTGGAAAGTGGAGATCCACGCTTCGGAGTCGGCGAAAAGGACCTTCTTATAAATGAGGGCTTTGTGGCGAAATGTGACACGTACTTAGTAAAGAGTGCCGCCCGGATTGTTAACGTCGTTTGTCGCCAATCATCCCACCTCTCTAAGTGGGTGGCGTCATCGCATGCCGCGCACGATATCTTTTGGGTCGACCAAGTCGACTTTGTTGGAAGCAATCGCCGTTGCTTTTGTTGCGAACGCAGCCACAAACACAGCGTTCGAAGAATCGAATCTCACATCAATAAAATAACGAGCAGCAGAACAGAACCAACAAACGATCAAGTAGTAAGTAATTACACCATGAGCAGCAGCAACAACAATCCTGCGAGTGACGATGTGGGCAGCAAAGTCCTGAGTGTGGAGTCCACAGTTCCAGAGGGCGCTGTGAATCAACTAGCTGCGTTGACGGCGGGGAACAAGCGTCCCGCGACTGGTGCTGGAGGCGGCAAGACAAAGTTTGCTCGAGTCTCGGATTACGAGTTGTTGCCCGAAGACGAACAAGGTCAATTGAAATGGCGTGCGGATCCAAAAGTTACCTTTAGCGATTGGACCATTCAAGTTGTGTCGGAAGGAGAAGCTCCTGCAATCGACACTAAGGTTAGTGCTATCAGTGCTAGTCCCGCACCGGCTCCCGATGTTGCTGCCAGTACCACGGCGACTCCTGCACCCGTCACCAAGGGCAGCATGATTTCCCCTTCGCCTCATCCAACCAAAAAGGCAGAGGCGAAATCGTCAGACGATCTCAAGACTCCCGCTGCCAAGGCTGTCGTTGAGATCAAGACTCGTACCGATACCTACAACGTGCATCGCTACTTTCTCGGTTTTGGAAGTCGTCGATCCGAGTACTTTGGCCGGATCTTTCAAGAAGCCAAATCGGGAACCAAAAGCAAACTCGAACTGGAACCTCTTGCGGCAAAGGCATTCCCCGATGTTTTGGATTTCCTTTATGATCCTCGCTCGCCCCTCCAGATTGAAACCGAAACGGCCGTCGCATTGCATCATCTCGGAATCAAGTTGGAAATGACGCATCTTCAGCATTACGCCAAAGAATTCTGTCAATCGGATCTTAGTTTGAGCAATATCGAAACATACTATGCTCAAGCCAAACTATTCGATGATTCCGCCGTCATGGATCTCGTGGTGCAGTTTGTCGGAAAGAACGTTACCGAGATTTCTGCCACGTCCAACTTTGTCCGGCGTCAGACCAACGCCGCACTCTGGAAACAGGCACTCGAACATGTGTTGGTGGCATCCTCCAATTTTGCCACGGATTTGCACTTGTCCAAGTTGATTTCCGAATTTGGTGCGGCCAACAAGGATACATTGACGGCAGCCATGTTTGTCGATCTCACGGACGAATCCAAGATTCGAAAGGTCGACCCCGATGCGGCATTGGCATTGTGTCAACTCGATGATGACTTGCATGCCCGCAGTGCTGCTGGTAGTGACAGTAGCAAGGAACTCTCGTCGCTTCAACAACGCTGCGCTACGGCATTGGCGAAAACATGGAAAGAATTGGATGCTTCCGATGCCATGGTTCAGGGTCGATCTGCCAGCTTTTTGGTCCATTTGCTCGGCAAGTGTCTCCAAGAAGCCAAGACGGAGAACGAGAAATTGGTGGGACCCGGTACCCGCAGTACGACTCCCCGAGGCGGTGGCGGTCGTCCTCGCAAGACGGCAGCCGATCGCGTGGATTCTTCGACCACCACCACGGCGAGTGGTCGCTCTACCAGTCGATCGAGGGCCGCTCGTGGTTCTCATTAATTATTATGAGAGTAATTACTGCAAGGCAAGAGTGCTGCTGCGTGGTGGCGACTGTTGTTTGCTTGACAAAACGGGCTGGATTTTTGGGTTTGGAACAACGACGCAACAAAAACTGGCTGTGTATGGCTTGCATGGTACGGGTGCCTGTGATGCAGACAGGCTGTTTGGTTGCTTCTCTTTTTTGCTCTTGGCAGACGGAAAATGCATCCTCTTTGGACTGGAACGAACGACTTGGGATTACTACAATACATGTATTATCGTTGTGTGCTGTGACTTTATTTATTCAATCAATCTATGGCTGTCTGGCTGGCTGTCATTTCCCCCTTTGTGCATGCATTGCACTCTACTAACTAAATTGACAACACCAAGAAACCAAGATACATGTGATTTAAAAACACTATAAAAGAGATAGCTGGTACCGTACTACCGGTACTGGTACTGTATTAGCTCGAGAAGGAGACCATGGGAAGGATGCCCATCACGTCTGTCTTCGCTAGCGGTACCGGTACCGGTATGGTTGTAGACTGGAGCAAGCGTGCTACGGTACTAGCTAGCTAGTATCTATTCAAAGGTACTGTACATGGCATCATCTGGTTACATTAATTTTTTGCTTGTATCGTGGATTTTTTCCACGTTTGGAGAATCGTGGATCCCATTCTGTTCATTCGTTACTAAAAGTCAGTCAGGCTTTTTTTCTGAAAGACGATCTTTTGGCGCTTCACAACTAACTTTCGCCGTGTAAAATAAAATAATTACTATTTTAATTAATAAAATACATCCACAAGTCAAGTCAAACATGGACGCGGACGAGCAGAGCATGATCGCCTCCATGACTAGCACGACGAACGAGATGACAGACGAAGAGGAAGAAGAAGAGTATGAGTATGAATACGACTATAGCGACAACGACGACGACGACGACAACGAGGAACAACAAGACTGTCACCACGATATCTCCAACAACAGTGAGAGCAAATGTGCGACCAATTTTTCATTTCCGCAGAGCGTGGCTCCGATTTCGATGATTTCAGCCGTTCAGCTCATGGCGTCGTTGGATCGTCAAGTCCAAGACTGCGTTGAAGCACTGGGGGTTCCTACTGAAGCGGCAGCTCCTTTGCTACGCCATCACCAGTACAATCTCCAGCATTTACTACAGAGCTACTCGGATAAACCCGACCAAGTCCTCGCGCTCGCTGGAGTCAAGCATCGATGTGGGACTGGTCACACGGGTCACACTGGGACTCAGACCAATGACAATGACACGGAAGATTGTCTGATCTGCATGGACTCTCTCACACCCGCCAACAGCATGAGCATGCCCTGTGGTCACGTGTTCTGCTTGGACTGCTGGCAAGACTATCTAGTCAACCTGGCCAATTGTGAAGGTCCTTCCTTTGTCTCTTCTACTTGTCCCCAGCAGGGTTGTCAGGAAGTCATTTCCCACACGGAAGTTCAGACAGCGGCGCCTCTCTTGCTCGACAAGTTCCAGCACTACCAACTCCAGTCATTTGTCGAGTCCAATCCCCTACTCAAGTGGTGTCCCGGAAAAGCCTGCGACTGTATTGCCAAGGCGGTGGCTCCACACGTTCTAGAAGAAGCCGCTGATGTGCACTGCAAATCTTGCAACACGCAGTTCTGCATGGCATGTCCTCCTTCCGATACGGACGACGCCGTATGTGAACCACATGCCATGATCTCCTGTCAAACTCTGCAACGCTGGAAGGCCAAGAATTCCAATGAATCCGAAACATCCAACTGGATTCTAGCCAACACCAAGAATTGTCCTCACTGCAACTCCCGCATTCACAAGGATGGAGGATGCATGTACGTGACATGCCAGAAATGCAAAAAGGGATTTTGTTGGATGTGCAAGGGAACACATCACGTCTGGCAGTGCAATGCCTATCAGGCATCTCCTGCTGCCGAAGACGATGTCGCCAAGGCAAAGAATGAACTCGAACGATACTTGCACTACTATGAACGCTATCATGGACACAACAAGGCTCAAACGTTCGCACAAAAACAACTCAACAAATTGATCAAGCAAGAATTGCAGGATGCCAATGGAACTACCCACTCCAGTCACAAAAAGAAGAAGAAGAAAACCAAAACCAAAACCAAAACCAAAACGGACTCTACCACTACCACGGATTCCACCAAGTCGGACAAGATGGACGTGGAGGAAACCGAAGATGAGGAAGAAGAAGCTCCGCCGGTAGATGTCCGTCTCCCCTCGCTCCTCAAAGATGCCAATCAACAACTCGTGCAGTGTCGTCGGGTACTCAAGTACTCGTACGTATTTGCCTACTACCACTTTGGGCCGCAAGCAAACGAGTCCTTGAAACGACAGAAAGAAACATTCGAACATCATCAGGGAATTCTCGAAGGATTGACAGAGGGATTGTCCAAAATCACAGAAATCAAACAGCGACACAAAATCAATCTGCAGGATGTCACTAACCGCACGCGGGTCATTGGACAGTTCATCAAGAATGTACTCGAAAATGTTCAGACCATGAAGGAAATGGAGGTCTGAGTGAGTGCGATAGATTTGATCCGATTCAATTCATTTCAATTCATTTCGATTCATTTCATAGAAGCAGCAAGGTAAAAACACCATACTCATAGGAACCACAGCAACAATGAATAATAAGAATAATTATAAAACAGGCAATTCGTGGGATATCTTGTGTGCTTTGCTGTGGAGATCGTCGCCTTTCGTGCTGCCCTGGCCTGCCAAGGACCTTAACTCGCTTCCGCTATCGTGGTTCTCTCAGCTCTATTGGCTCATATTTTTTAAAAATAACACTCGGCTCTTCACCAATCGCCCGCGTGTATTTAGACTACTCGTAAATTGAAGAAATGAATGGGGTTTTAGCCGGGGCCGTGCGCAATAAGGTTGCGTTCGGCTGAGGGGGTTATCGGTTTAGGGTAGCGGCACGGTGGACAGTCGTACTCAGAGTAGCCTTAAAATAGAACTCTATTACACGTACAAGGGGGTTTAGAGTAGGTAAATTATCTACAAAAGCCAGCCGGGGCCAGGCTTAAGCAAAGGACCACATTGAAGTGGCTGTTCTGCTCTCCCCCCGGTGTCACTTGCCCTTGTATTTGTCTGTTTGTAACTGGAGGCCAAGCGAAGCTATTTTAATAGCTAGCTAGCTAGCTAGCCAGAGCTACTACTAGACTACTATTAGTACAGTTTTTGATTGTACATGTAAGTCAAAATTTGATGATGCAAGTCCCGGTTGCGCGAAAGGATCTTTCATCTTTCCACTTCCTAGACTAGCTAGCTAGTCTAGACCCTACCTCCGATCTGAAGACCGGCACTACAAATCGTCATTTCACGAACTGCTGAAAGATCCAAATGCACTGGGCGGAAGATCAGAGATCAGAGGTTCATCCTAGCTAGCTAGCTAGTAGCTGTCTGTTGATCTGAGCAAGAAGTCAAGTGTATCCCTTGCTTCTTCATTCAATAGTACGCTGCTGAAGCCCGGCATCATTCAGACACGTCAATACTACCGTAGCTAGCTAGCTAGTATTAATACTGTACATGCAGCATCCTGCTCATTAATTTTATTCTTCTTGGCGGATACAGTACAATTCCTGAGAGTGTACTACAGGGTAGTATTCTATTCTATGCTTTGCCTTGCAGTAGACCTTGCGTCAAGCTCTCTGGGATCCATGGGAACTTTCAAAATTAATTGGAACTTGCAGCCACATGTACATGGCACTGGCTTTGCTTGTCTCAAACCGTGCGGAAGCAAATTGATTGCATGAGTTCCTTGCTTCATTATTGCTTCATTATTGTTTTGTTTTGCTTTTGTTTTGTTTCGTTCATCCTTCTGTAAAGGTTTTGTTTTCAAGTGAAGTAAGTTATAGTTATAACCATGCCCGATTCGACAGTGGAAGTCGCTGTCGCCTCGTTGGAGGACACCATGAACACTCCCAAGCCTCCCGATACTGCGGGGGTCGAAGAACGAGAGGCCGAGCTCCAGACTCAATTGGAAGAACGTCATGTACCCTCCTGCCACGAACGCTGGATTGGAGACTACAAGTACGGCTTGTTTTGCAAGCCTCGCTTGAATCCGTACAGCAAGGCAGGACAAGTGCAAATGCCCTTTTATGGAAGGGATGCCAACTTGCCCTTTTTGGTGGCTGGGCTGCTGGGATTTCAGCACTCACTGGCCGTGATTGGGGGTGCTATTACCCCCGGAACCATTATTGGAAACTTGGATCCCTCCGGCGAAGCAGGGTCCTACATTGTCTCCTACTCGTTGATTATGAGCGGCATTTGCACCTGGATACAAGTCCTTCATACTCCCATTCCCAGGACCAAGTACTACGTGGGTTCCGGTCTGCTCTGTGTCATTGCCACCTCCTTTGCCTTTCTCGGCACGGTGCTTCAGTCCATCACCAATCAAATGGACCGAGGCGTAGACTTTGATACGGCCTACGGAAACCTATTGGGAACCTTTTTATTGGGAGCTGTTTGCCAATCGGCCATTGGATTCATTCCCGGTCCCACGCTGCAAAGGATCTTGCCGCCTTGGATTTCAGGCCTTGCCGTTTTCTTGATTGGGGTCTCTTTGATTGGGTGAGTTACGTGTACGTGTACTAGTACTCAGTATGACTATGACATCTATGACATAATACATGCATGTACTCATCACACCGTGCCTGCATGTACATGTATGTGCAGAGTTGGAGTCCAGGCATGGGGAGGCGGCGCAGTTTGCTACGGCAACATGGGCGGCCCGTGCGTGCAAGTGGGAGACTCAAACTTACCCTATGGATCCGCCGAGTACATTGGCCTTGGCTTTCTCGTCATGTGCACCATTGTTATCATTGAATTGTTCGGGAGCGTCTTTATGCGCAGTTGCTCCTTTGCTATTGCCTTGCTCTTTGGATACTTGATTGCCGCCATTACAACGGACCGCAATGGCGATGGATACACTAACCGCGACGCAATACAAGAGGCTCCCGTCGTGCTCTTTCTTTGGACCAAGACATTCCCCATTGGCTTTTACCCTCCTGCGGTTATACCAGTGCTCATCGGGTTCTTGGTGTCCAGCATTGAAACTTATGGCGACACGTCCGCTACCGCTGCTGCTTCAGGACTCAAACCACGCACAATCGAGATGGACGAAGCCATTCAGGGTGGATTGCTCGGGGATGCCTTGAACTCATTCCTTTCCGCCTTGGCCATGATCCCACCTTCCACCACACTCTCGCAGAACATTGGCATCATTGCTATTACCAAGGTCGCTGCTCGTTCCGCAGGATTGGGGTGTGGTATTTTCATGTTCATGTACGGGGTATTTGGCAAGGTCGGAGCCTTCTTTACCAGCATCCCACAGCCTGTTTTGGGTGGAATGACCACATTTCTATTTGCTAACATGACCATTAGTGGAATAAAGGTCATGACCAGCGAAAAGATTGACCGTCGGGAACGGTTCATTCTCGCTTGTGCTGCTTCGCTGGGATTGGGAACGATTGTTGTCCCCCAGTGGTTCACGTCCAGCTTTTTGGACTGCAATGCCATCGAGAGCAATGGCGTCCAGGGTCTTTGTGATGCTGCCGTGATTACTTTGACCAACGGTTACGCGATTGGTTCTATTGTTGCCTTAATTTTGAACCTCATCCTTCCCAGTGACGATGAAGACGACACGGAAATAGAACCGGGTCAGCATCCCGACGGTACCGGTACACGTACCTCGAAGCAATTGAATGGAAGCGACATAGAGGCCGAGGAGGTGAAGCCATTGAAACAGATGGAAGAAGAAGAGAATGGTGCGGAGATGGTAGAGATCGGTGATGCCGGAATCGAAAAGCCATTGGTGGGTCAACCAATCAACGATGTTTCCGCTTGAGGCATTGATGCCTTGAGTTTTAGGAATTGAAAATGAAGAGGAGGAGGAATTTTGTCAGTGAATACATGTGTAAACTGTATGTACCGGTAGCTACATGTACACCTTGTGAGTGATACCTACATGTAATTGAAGAGGAGCGAAGGGAGGATCAAGGTGGACTAGCTATAATATTCTGTTTAGCACAGTACGGCCATACCAAATAGTACCGGTACAGTCGTACTGCATCGTGCACCGCAGAATCACATTGCCTGCCCCGAAACCGCAGGATTGCTTCGCCCGTTTTGGAAATGCAAATCTCGCGTGGAGGGGAGTGACAGCCCTGCCAAGGATGCCCCCTCTCTCGTCTTTGGTCTGTCTTTGGTACATTGGCGTAGGGAGCCGTGTTGACATTGTGTCCATTGATGTTCGGCCTGCGGGCTCCTCGAGCTCTGCGGTACTGACTCGACTCGTCACTCGCCACTTCGAAGCCGAGCTGGTAGGGCCCTGCCGGAACGAACACGGAACTCGTTCCCAAAGGAGCCAAGCCATGCTCATTATTTCAGACACGACTATTGCTTGCTGGCAGCATTGTGTGATCTATATGATGTATGTACGAGCTACATGTACATGTAGCTACACGTACCAGTCCGTACGACCGGTATCGAAAGGGCACGGTTGGCTGGCCCACAAAAGTACCGTTTCTCGACGTCGCGGGCCACCTACCGGTACATGTACCGGTACATGTACCGCACTGTACGGTATAGACAAATGAGGCAAAGAACGTACCGGTACCTTCTACTAGTAGTATGATACCAATGGATTGACTAGGTACCGTACGATTCCGATGGAGAAGACAAGCCGCTGGGCTACCAGTAGTAATCCACTCTCTTCTCCACCGTACCGATAGCACACCAAAACCACCATTGGATTCATCATTCTGACTCGAGGCTACGGTACGGTACGGTACGGTACGGTACGACACGACGACGAAGCGAATTTCACGACACGCCATGCAGTCAACCGCTCACCGAAGCAAAGCACGAGAGAACCATCTTCCGACCGTGGGAGGAGCACGCTTAGAATGTGGGTTTTAGGGTAAGGTCGTTGCTGACGCCGGCACCATCGACATGTACGATGACGTAAGCTGCCCATCATTACTCTCCAACGCAGGCAGCCGAATTGGCGACAAACCCATGTGTCACGGCCAGTACTACTCCAGCGATCCTCGTGAAGGCTTGACCAGTTTCCGACGCCTCCAAACCACTACATGTACTCAGCCGTAGGTTGACAATTGACTTCACTCGACTATAGTCTCCGCTTCCTCTTCCCCAACCAAACTTTGTGGCGGCTGGACCGTCCGCCCTTCGCATTGGAGAGTGGAGAGCCATTTTCGGACCGTGGAAAGTGGAAAATGTTTGGGAACATTCAAGAAGGGTGCTGAGACCGGGTTCTGTAAGAAAAGTGACTCTTTCTCTGGAGGAAATTAGTCTGTTGCATGTACATCCATCGCCCACTGCACTGCCACTGCACTCCTTGTGAGAGGCCATTTAATTAAGAGCGAGCTGGGCTTACTCAGTAGAAAATTCCATAAGTACAGTGGTAGTTGAGTAAGTAAAAGACTTCTCTGAAGTCCAAAATACCAGTGACACTTCTGAACCGTACTGAGAACTGGGAACGCATCAAGGGACCGTTTTGTGCACAGGAAGGTGTGGGACCACTGACCGAGACAGATTGGCCAACGGCCACCTTGTCCAGACCCTTGAGCTCCATTGTATATTATGAATCGGGTTTACTATGGATTAGAGAGAGCTAAGAGGAGGACGGAGACAGAGGTCAAGGGGGGCACGACGCAGGAACGCAAGGCAGGCAATTATTGTCCATTGCACGTGTTGCAACCACACGATACCAATACCTGTTGGGAGACGGGAAGATGATATGGGTTGTGGGACCGCTGACAGAGACAGATCCCTTGTCCAACGCAATTGAATCATTCCGTGTCCAGATCCCTTGTCCATTGTGACCCCATGCTGTGTATGCTGTACCGGTATCCAGTACTCCAGTACCGGTATCCATTTGCGCCATTCACCGTCGAGCTTCATGGAAAATGGGAGGTCGAGCGTTAAAATATACACTGGCATTGTCCTTGCTTTTTATATAATGACGCTAAGATGTGGGACCATTGACAGAGTAATGTGACCGTCGACGAAAGAAGACTGCAAAGACCAGCTAGAATATACCTGTAGCTAGCAGTAGTAGATAATACAGAGAAAGATCGGCTTCGGGCTCGGGACTAGTGACAAAGATGAGTCGAGTCAAATAACCATCCACAAGATTACCCCATGGGCTAAATGTCTCTGGACGTAGTGGTTTTACGTCCAAAAGATCGATCGATTGCATGGAGTTGCCACTCTTTTGTTGTTGCCGAGCAAACAATCAACAGAAGAAGAAAGACACCGCAGCCTTGAGCTTAGAGTACCTTTTGCCTGCATTGCCATTGCTGAAGAAAGAAGACACCGTACCCTTGAGCTGAGGGTGCCTGATAAGACACATTCCCGTTGTTAACGTTGCCGTTGCCGTTGCCATTGCCGTTGCCGTTGCCCTTGTTTGTTGGTCGAGATCTCCAAGGAAGTCTTGATCGACTCATAGAAAAGAGGACCCAATACAAAAACCAGAAAAAAGAAAAACCAGAAAAAAGAAAAACCAGAAAAAGAAAAAGAAATCCTCAAGATGAAGATCAAGATGAAGGCGTTCCTGGCCCTTCTGCTCGGACTCTCTCTCTCGACAGAGAGTCTTACCAAGGCTCAAGATGTCCTTCCTGTACCCTCTGGGACTGGTTCTACCGGTACCACTGCTGATCGCGAAGACTTGGTTGCCGAGGCATTGGAAGACCTCTATGATTCCGACTTGGACGCCAACGCCATCTATGATTCTGATCTCGATCTCAGTCTTCCCAAAGTCCCCGAGGACCACCTCAAAGATGAACCAGTTGTCGTCAACGCTGCCAAGGCACCTCTCAGTGACGAACAAGATCTCAAGGACAAAATGGCTACTGAGACCACCTCTGGGAGTAGCGGAAGCCACGCTACTTTCCCTGACCCTATTGTTTCCCTTGGTCTTAAGGAGGACATCCAGTTGCTGGTCGATGCCCTTGGCCAAGACGATGACCAATACAATGAGAAGTCCCACACGACCAAACAAGATCAAACCCATCACACTGCCCTGTTCATCCCTTCCAACCACAAAATGCCACAGAATGACACGAACCCCGACCAAATCGTCGTCATGGCCGATACCAGCACCGATTCACTTTCACATTTGCTTCCCACCATGGATTCCAAAGACGAGAATGACCAACAGAGCCCCCATCATGATGACATTAAGGAGCCCCGATTGGAGGCCATGAATTCGATGGCGTCTTTAGACAAGCAAGTCGATGCCAACAATGCCAAAGAAGACGATGATGGAGAAATCAGCAATGAACAAGGAGATATTGATGACATTAGTGCCCACCGACATGGCCGAAGGTTGGATGAAACTACGGACTGGTTGATTGGAAACACACGCATGTATGGACCTAGAGACACCGCTAACCTCAACGTTGGATTCTTTGAATCCGAAAACTTTTGCAAGGAACAAGGCGGATCTCTCGCTACTATCAACGAAATTTGCCCTCCAGATGGCACAACCAGTAGGACACCCCTCTTTGGAATTCAGGTATGATCGAAACATGCATCATGCCTTAGTTAATGCCTGCCCTCCATGGCTCTTGGGCCTTTTTTATTGTATCACTACCCCCCTCCCCCCCCTGCCGCCTGATGTCACTCTCATTTTTCTGTCTCTCCTTCCCTCCCTTTGGAACACCTGTAGGATGCGGGTAGTCCTCAGTGGGTTCCTGTCATGGCTGGCTTTAATCAGATTACTCATTGGGTCAATGTTGGAAGTGGTGGTGGAACCCCTGCATGTGAAAAATTTGATGTTTTTGGAATACCACTTACACTAATAACACATGAACGTGGATTTGGCAACTACATTATCTGTAGAAAAAATTGGTTCAGGTTTGTACGCATCCAGGCCAGAGATGTTGGCGCTGCTGAAGATGGCACCCTTTGGGTGGTAAGTTTGATTCTTCCATCATGCCTTGATAATTAATGCCTACATGGCTCCCCGTCTTTTCTTCATTGTATCATTAACCACCCCTCACTCTCTCATGTCTAACTCTCTCTCTCTCCCTCTCTCTCCCCCCTCCCCCCTCTCTCAATCTCATTCATGGTGGGGCAGATTGACCTAGGTGATTATGGCAATGGCTGTCACTATATCCGTCGCAACACAGGAGGAGATTCATGGGCGACCGTAGGTGGATGTGCGCACAGAATTTCAGTTGGAAGCAGTGATAACATTATTATCGTGAGAAGAATATTGACTGAACTTTTTGTATTGTTTTACATTTGCTTGGTGACCTCTGCCTCATGTGCATTGTTGTACTTCTTTAAATGACATTTTTAAATGTCAGCTGAACCGAGCTGGAGAAATCAACAAATGGACCCCTAATGGTTGGGAGCATGTACCAAGCCCACCAGCTCGTGATATCAGTATCACCAAGGATGGAACTATTTGGATGACAGAATTGGTGGCTGGGCAAGATCATGGTTCTGTTTGGCGTAAGCTTCCCACCGATGCTGCTTTTGTGAAAACAACTGGAGGTGGCGGCGACCGCATTTCTGTTTCCAGTAATGGCGCAGTTGCCCTTTGTAATTCGTCGCCAACTGACAAGCTGTGGGTTTACGATGGTTCCAACTGGCATGGAACTGGGGCCTGCAATAATGGCGATGTTTCCATGACCCATGATGGAATCATCTGGACAACCGGTGTCCCCGCCGGCCAAGGAAACCCTGGACTGATCCGCAAATCAACGAAAGTATTGTCCCATTCCACCAAGTGGGCAAGTCCCATTCCAGGTCCAACTGGCACGAGCATTTCGTCGGTCAGTGCCAACCAGGTCTATATGGTGGATGAGCATTCTTTTCTTTGGAGGTACGAGATCCCAGCCGAGAGAGAAGCAACCGGACTCACTCGAGTGTTTGGTCCAGCTGACACGAGCGATGTAAAGAGCTATGATCAAGCAAAAGAATTCTGTGAATCGCAGGGAGGATCGCTTGCGTCTGGAGCTGATATGTGCCCCTCAGATGGATCTGGGCAACCCTACTTTGGAATCCAGTCCGGAGATCACTGGGCTCCAGCTTCGGATTACCACAATGCATGGGTCCAAGTGGGGACCCATCCAGGCGATGCTCCCACATGTTCGTTTATTCGAGACACACTCCATGACCCTGCTTGGGGTCTTGATGGGAATGTGAAGGAAACCTATGAGTCCAACTACATTATTTGCAACATGCGAACCGCCATCTATGGACCCAGTTACACCACCAATATCAAGTCCTATGACCAAGCACTTGCCTTTTGCAATGCTAGAGGAGGAACTCTTGCTTCCAAATCGGACATCTGCCCTCTCAGCTCTACCGTACCCTATTTTGGTACTCAGGAGGGAGATCAGTGGACTCCAGTTTTTAATTACATCAATGCCTGGGTCCAGGTGGGAGTCGAACCTTCGGGTATTCCAACATGCAGTGACTATAGAGATACTCATGGGGGAGTGGATCCCAATTGGGGGGTTGATGGAAATCACAAGGAAACCTGGGAGTCCAATTTTGTCATTTGTGCCTCGAACAGAGTCTTGTTTGGCAAAGACAAGGGAGTTGCTGTTAACACCTATGACAATGCTCAAGCCTTCTGCAAGGCAAAAGGAGGATCCCTTGCTTCCAGTGCTGATGTCTGTCCCTCAGGGGCACGTACCCTGCCATATTTTGGAGTCCAGGTGGGGGATCAGTGGACCCCTGTCTCTGACCACCACAATGCATGGATCCAGGTGGGAACTCATCCTTTGGGCATGCCAACTTGTCAAATTAATTCGGGTCCTGGTTGGGGTTTGACTGGAACATGGGCTCCTGCTTCGAACTACCTTGTTTGCTCCAGTCGTTGGTTCAAGTTCAATGGATTGAAAGCTCGGGACGTTGGTGCTGCAGATGATGGAACCATCTGGGTGGTACGTGTGCTCATTACTACTGATCAGGCAATGTTTCACTTTGTTTCTTATCCCTCATCGTCCTGCTCCTGTTTGCTTACATGCAGATTGGAATGCATGACCATGGCTATCACGGTGGTTGCTATTCCATCTACCGACACTACCCTTACGAGCGCAGGGATTCCTGGCAACAAATTGGTGGATGTTCCATCAAAGTTTCTGTTGGTAGCAAAGACCATATTGTGGTTCTGAACAAGGCTGGAGAAATTAACAAATGGACCTCCAATGGCTGGAACTATGTACCAAGCCCTCCAGCTCGTGATATCAGTATCACCGACGACGGAACTATTTGGATGACAGAATTGGTGGCTGGGCAAGATGAAGGTGTTGTCTATCGCAAGCGTCCCACTGATCCTGAGTTTGTGAGGTTTGGAGGTGCTGGCGACCGCATTTCAGGTACAAGTAATGGCAAAGTCACCCTCTGTACTTCAAATGCAAATCAAAACCTCTTGTGGGTTCATGGTGGTTCTCACTGGTACATTGCTGGAAAATGCAATAGTGGCGATGTTTCCATTGGCGATGATGGAATCATCTGGACAACAAACACTGGCTTGGCTCGAAGGTCCAGCTCTACAACAACCCATGCTACCACTTGGGACATCCCAGCACAAGACAGGTCTGGAAAAAACATTGCTGCTGTGAACAGAAACGAGTTTCTACTGATTGATTCTAGCTATAATCTCTGGCAGTATCGGATACCTTCCTCTGACGATGATTTCACAACACCATCACCAACAGTTGCACCGACTGTTTCTTCTGCCCCATCTTTGGCCCCATCATCTTTGCCTAGTGGGGTGCCATCATTATCTCCCTCTGACATGCCGTCCCTGGTCCCAAGTTTGAGTTCTGTTCCCAGTTCACAACCAAGCTTATATCCATCTACTCCTCCAAGTTCACAACCAAGCTCAAATCCATCTAGTCCGCCCTCATCCAGCCCATCATTGGCTCCTTCTGGTGTGCCCTCTGATTATCCAACCATGGCTCCAACTATTGCCGCTTTTGCTTCCACTGTGGGTAAGTTCCACTTGTCAAGCTGTCACACTCACATTGCACTGATAAACTGTTACTATGATGATGAGCTCAACCTTTGCACACATTACGGTCAATTTCAGAGCAACGGTGGCAATCAGATTGGGGGAGCATCAAAATGTTTGGACCTCAGCAAACACATGTGCTGGATGGAGGATGGCAATCTGCTGAAGACTTCTGCAATTCTCATGGAGGAGTTTTGGCCTCTCTAGCACAAATTTGCCCGACTGGGACGACTGATGCTGAGCCTGTGAATGGGATTCAATCCTCAGAAGCTGATCAATGGGCTCCGATTGGAGATGAAGATGGACAATGGGTGAATGTTGGACATAGTACTCAGTACACCAGTTGTACCAAAGACGGTGGAAGCACTGGCCATGGTCATGATTTGGGCTGGGGGAACTATGTGTATTGTGCCCCAAGCAATTGGTACAAGTTCAGCGGAATCCAGGTTAATGATGTGGAACAAACTGTTCGAGATGTTGATGCCGCAGAGGATGATACTATTTGGGTGGTACGTTTGTTCTTTAACTATAAAGCTGACAAGCGTTGGCGTTGCTTGTCGTTCTGGTGGAAATGAGTTCTTTTCCAACTCACCAAATTTGATCCCCCATTTCTTCTTCCTTCCATGACCTGTTTGAGTCAGATTTCAAACTACGAAGTAATGCCTGACTGTTACAGTATTCATCGCTATGTTGGAGGTAACACTTGGGAAGAAGTCAGAGGATGCGCGAATGGCATTTCAGTTGGCAGCCGCACAAATATCATTGTGAGAACACAGTTGACTGAATGAAGTCTGTCAATGGCTTTTTCAAATTTTGTGACCTCTGTCTCATTTATGCATTGTTTTATTCATTGTCAGGTGACCACCACTGATGGGGAAATTCACCAATGGACTGGGCATGGCTGGACATTGATCTCGAGCCCTCCTGCCAGAGATGCAAGTATCACCAAGGATGGCACTATATTTATGACGGAATTGGTGTCCGGACAGGTCATTGGCGATGTCTATCGCAAGGCTCCAACAGATAATGACTTTGTTTTGTTTGGGGGCAGTGGTGATCGCATTGATGCTTCAGGACCTGACCAACTTGCTATCTGCAACACAATTGATGACAACAAGCTCTGGAGCTATGGCAGTTCCCACTGGTATCAAACAGGAACCTGCGACAATGGGGATATAAGTGTTGCTGCCGATGGAACCATCTGGACAACCGGAGTTGCCAGTGGTCAGTCAAGCCCTGGATTACCCCGTAGGTCGATTTCCATGAGTGCATCAGCTACTACTTGGGACCAGCCTGTGCAGGGCAAGTCTGGTACCAAAATTGCTGGTGTACACGCTGACATGTTTGTGATGGTTGATGCTGCTGGGACTCTCTGGCAGTACAAGGTCCCAATCATGCCTAGCCAAGCAGGGACGACACCACTGTTCGGACCTAGCCAGACGTCCAATGTAAAAACCTACAATCAAGCAAAGGAATTCTGCCAATCCAAAGGAGGATCCCTTGCCTCCAGCACAGACATATGCCCAACTATCGATAATTGGAGCAAGCACAATATCAAGGCTCGAGATGTTGGCGCTGCAGATGATGGAACCATTTGGGTGGTACGCGTGTTTGATATATACCATACTTGATCTAGTGAGGGAATCTCAGCTTTGCTTCCTTGTCCCTCATCTTCCTTCCCCTGTTACTTGTATGCAGATTGGAACACATGACGAAGGCCATCATGTTGGTGGTTGCTATTCCATCTACCGTCACATTGGTGGGGATTCCTGGGAGCAAATTGACGGATGTGCCAACAAAATTTCAGTCGGGAGCAGCACCAACATTGTCGTGAGAATACAGTAGACTGAAGTCTTTGGTTTTACATTTGGTGACCGCTCTCATATATGCATTGTTGAATTTCTTCCAATGTCATTGTTTCAAAGGTTGTGAATAAACTCGGAGAAGTTATCAAATGGACACCCAATGGTTGGAGTTTGATCACCTCTCCTCCTGCTCGGGATGCCAGTATCACCAAAGATGGAACTATTTGGATGACAGAATTGGTGGCTGGGCAAGATCATGGTGATGTCTATCGCAGGACGCCAACAGATACTGAGTTTGTGAAGTTGGTTGGAGCAGGAGATCGCATCTCTGGTACAAGCAATGGAAGTGCTGTACTTTGTACCACATCTACAAATCAAAATCATCTCTGGAGCCATGGTGGTACCCACTGGTATGTCACTGGAACCTGTGATCATGGCGATATAAGTGTTGCATCTGATGGTACCATCTGGACAACTGGGGTTGGCACTGGCCAAACTCGTCCTGGTTTGCCTCGAAGATCAACAGCTTTTACAGACAAACACACTTCCTGGAGTCCTCCTGTCCAAGGCCACTCTGGTGTGATCATTGATGATGGCGGGAACATTGCTGCTGTGAGCGCCAGAGAGTTCCTTCTGATTGATTCTGATCTCAATCTCTGGCATTATGAGGCAGACAAGCCCCACTTTGGTATTCAGCCTGGTGATCAGTGGATTCCAGCGGCTGACTACGAAAATGCATGGATTCAGGTGGGGACTCATCCAGGGGGTGCCCCGACTTGCAGTTTTCACCGAGACACACAAAATGGAGTTGATCCTGATTGGGGGATCAAGGATGACAAGAAGAGCTGGGAATCCAACTACATTTTGTGCAACATGAACAAGTTTGTTTTTGGGCCCAGTGATACGTCCAAGGTGCTTGATTATGACGATGCCAAGCATTTCTGTGATTTGAAGGGAGGGACCCTTGCCTCTTTTGATGAAATCTGCCCACTTCCTCTTGTGAAACGACCATACTTTGGTGCTGCTGGTGGCGTCCACTGGACTCCATTTGGGGACTACCGCAATGGCTGGGTTGAAGTTGGTGGCGATGCTGTGGCTGATATGTGTTCACGACACAGGACAAAGTATGGAGATCCACGAATTGGGTTAGGACCAATGTGGGGAGCAGCGGATGACAAGTTGGAAGGCGAAGCAGACTATGTTGTTTGCAAGATGGAGGGGGTTTTCGTCTATGGACCCAGTGTGACTGCTGATGTCAAGTCGTATGCACAAGCCAAGACATTTTGCGCTGCAAGGCAACTCGTCCTGGCCTCCAGCTCTGATGTCTGCCCCCCAGATGGCTCAAACAAGCCATACTTTGACATCCAGACAGGGGACCAGTGGACACCAGTCTCAGACTATGACAATGCGTGGGTCCAAGTGGGCACCCATCCAGGCGATGCCGAAACTTGCGGTTTCCACAGAGATGCACTCAGTGGAGTTGATCCGGATTGGGGCACCAATGATGACAAGAAAGATTGGGAATCCAACTACATTGTCTGTACCTCTTGGTTTCACAAGCACCGAGAGGCGACAAATACTGACATTAGTGTGGCCAAGGCTGTGTTTGAGCGACGTGAAAAGATCAACAAACTCTTCAGCATTCCAGATCATCACCTGCACGGAAGAATAAGCCGAAGCATTGCTCGGTACAAATATCCCGATGGCAAAAACAGGAATTTGTGTGCCTACTCCGAAGACGGTTACAACTTTCCCTACAAACTGGCATACTACAAGATGTACCCAGAGGAAGGGTCGCTGGAGGTCAAGTACACTGCCAATCTTGAAGAAATGTATGGCACTGATGACCTTCAAATCATGAGACCTTTGATTGGAAATGGATACTTTTCTGTTGGTGACATCGTTTGGGATGGAAGAGTTAACACAACAGAGAATGGCACAGCTGTTTTGGTCCACCAAAAGAAGGCGCTATTGGTGAAAGGAAGCCGTTCTGCACTGAAGAAACCCCTCTACTATCAGAACATCTTCAATGCATCAATTGGATCCGCACAAGAGTCAGAGGGAGGAGAACTGTACAGTGGTGGATCAGGTGAAACAAACACGGACTTGCTCTCCACCAATGGAACAGAAAACACGGGATCAGTAGCAATTAACAAACCAACGCTGTGGCATGAGTACGATGGGGTGACAGTTCGAGATGTCGGGGCTGCATATGATGGCACAATCTGGGTGGTGAGTCCTTTGATGGAATGTCATGTCTGATTGTCTCTGTGTGTTTGTGTCGAAATCTAACCAAGCATTCCCCTGTTTTCTGTTCTGATCAGATTTCGAACTACACCGTAATGAATGGTTGTTACTCCATCCACCGAAAGCTAGAAGGAGACACCTGGGAGGAAATCAGAGGGTGTGCCACTGGCATCTCAGTTGGAAGCAGCGCAAACATCATCGTTCGAACTGAGGAGGGCGAATTATTCAAGTGGAGCGGTCAAGGCTGGGATTTGATCCCAAGCCCCGCTGCAAGAGATGCAACCATCACTAAGGATGGAACGATTTTCTTGACAGAATTGAAAGATGGAACAGACCATGGTGATGTGTGGCGCAAACGTCCATCAGATGATTCTTTTGAGCGCTATCATGGTGGAGGTGGAGACCGAATCGCTGCTTCGGGGCCGGACAAGGTGGCCCTCTGTAATACAGATTGGCTTTGGAGTCATGGAGGTTCCCACTGGTATACAACTGGAGTCTGCAATAATGGAGACATCAGCTTAGCTGCTGATGGAACCATCTGGACAACAGGAGTGGGAGATGGCCAAAATGGTCAAGCAAGTGCTGGATTGGCCCGCAGGTCTACCATCTCAACAAACATAGCAACCAAGTGGGCCGATCCCATTCAAGGACATTCTGGTGTGAAGATTGCTGCCATGAGTGCTGTAGAGTTTGCATTGGTTGATTCGGACAACAAATTATGGCGATATGAGAATCCAGGTCTACGAGTTCCCAACACTGGTAATACTCAAGTTTTTGGGCCACGAGAAACTGGATCTATTAACGGCTATGACCAAGCACAGAAGTTTTGTGAAATGAAGGGAGGAACACTTGCTTCCATGTCTGACATTTGTCCCTCCCAAAGGTAAGACACTTTCTTGTTTCCGATCCAACCACAAACGCCGATCTCAAAATTCTTTGTTCATTGCTACCTCAAATTTTAGCTCAAGCTGGCCTTACTTTGGAATTCAGGATGGTGAGCAATGGACACCTGTATCAGACTACCACAACGGGTGGATCCAAGTTGGATCACATCCAGTTGTTTCTACTTGCAGTGCCTATAGGAACACCTATGGAGATCCTGATTGGGGTCTCGATTCCATTGAGAAGAAAGCATGGGAGGCTAACTACATTCTTTGCAACATAAAGATTTTTGTGTATGGACCCCCTGAAACCGCAGGTGTCCAGAGCTATGATCAAGCACAGGACTTTTGTATTGCAAGGGGGGGTTCACTTCCAGTGAGCTCTGATATTTGTCCCTCAGATGGTTCTGAACTTTGGCGGAATGAGTGGGGGGAGATCCACATGTTTGGGCCCAGTGAAACTAGTAGCCTGGCCATCGGATGGTCTACAGCACAAAACTTCTGCAATGCCCATGGTGGAACCCTTGCCTCTATCAAGGATATTTGTCCTCCTGATGGTGGTACCAACTCCAAACCAGTCACTGGGATTCAGTCGACAGCTGATGATCAATGGGCACCTATTTCCGAACGCGAGAATCAATGGGTAAATGTGGGGAGTGGGGGACATCCTACCTGTTATAAGCATGGCGGAAACGTTCCAGAGATCCTCGGCCAAGGTCGTCATCAAGGATGGGGAAATTATGTGTTCTGTTCTCCCCATCCCAATGGTTGGTTCAAGTACCAAGGCGTTAGTGTTCGAGATGTTGGTGCTGCAGAGGATGGTACAATATGGGCAGTAAGTGAAGCACATACTAAAGAGTGCCTTAATAGTTTTGATGAATTGGCTGACCCTCTTTGATGCTCCCATGTATGTGTGTACATGCAGATTGGTACCCACGACTACCATCCTGGCAAAGGCTGCTATGCAATCCATCGGCACACTGGTGGGGATTCCTGGGAGGAAGTAGGTGGATGTTCACACAGAATTTCAGTTGGAAGCACTACAAACATAGCGAGTCTGGACTTCCAGGGACACATCCACAAATGGACCTCAAATGGTTGGCAATTTGTCCACAGTCCTCCTGCACGCGACATTAGTATCACCAAGGATGGAACTATTTGGATGACAGAGCTCTCGGCAAATAAGTCTGGTGATGTCTATCGAAAACTTCCAAGTGATGTTGCATTTAGGCATTTTGGAGGAGATGGAGACCGCATTGCTGCTTATGGCCCTGATGTGGTTGCCCTCTGTAACACTGGAGCAGGGAATTTACTTTGGGTTTATGGTGGTTCCCACTGGTATCCCTCAGGAACCTGTGGAGATGTTAGCATGGCCAGTGATGGAACAATCTGGACAACAGGAGTTGGAAGTGGCCAGGCAAGTCCAGGTCTACCGCGCAGATCGCTTACCTCCACTGCAACTGCTACAACTTGGGAAGCTCCTATACAGCGAAGGCCTGGTCTCAACATTGCTGCTGTGAGTACGGACAAGTTCCTGCTGGTTGATGCTAGCAACAGACTTTGGCACTATGAACTTCCCCCCAAAATTGAGCCAAGGCTTGGATCCCTGAGTGGTGGAAGTCACTTTGTCCCCTTTGACGACTATCACAATGGTTGGATTGAAATTGGAAGTGACGACCAATCGCCCGTTTGCACCAAAAAAGTGGGTGTGACCTCAGAGCCAAACTACATTGTCTGTGACTTTAACAGGGTTGTTTTTGGACAAAGAACATCCAATGTAAAAACCTATGATCAAGCACACCAGTTCTGCAAAACAAAAGGAGGGTATCTTGCTTCCAGTGCTGAAATTTGCCCCCCTGATGCGTCTAAAAAAATGTGGCATAAATATGGTGGGATCAAAGTCAGGGATGTTGGTGCTGCCAATGATGGGACCATTTGGGTGGTATGTGTGCTTGATGGAATCTCCGCTTTGCTTCATTGTCCCTCATCTTCCTGCTCCTGTTGCTTACATGCAGATTGGAATGCATAACCATGGCTATCACGGTGGTTGCTATTCCATCTACCGTCACACTGGTGGGGATTCCTGGCAACAAATTGGTGGATGTTCCATCAAAGTTTCTGTTGGTAGCAAAGACCATATTGTGGTTCTGAACAAGGCTGGAGAAATTAACAAATGGATCCTTTATGGCTGGAACCATGTATCAAGCCCACCAGCTCGTGATATCAGTATCACCGACGACGGAACTATTTGGATGACAGAATTGGTGGCTGGGCAAGATCATGGTTCTGTTTGGCGTAAGCGTCCCACCGATGCTGCTTTTGTGAAAACAACTGGAGGTGGCGGCGACCGCATTTCTGTTTCCAGTAATGGCGCAGTTGCCCTTTGTAATTCGTCGCCAGCTGACAAGCTGTGGGTTTACGATGGTTCCAACTGGCATGGAACTGGGGCCTGCAATAATGGCGATGTTTCCATGACCCATGATGGAACAATCTGGACAACGGGAACACCAAAGGGCCAGGGAAACCCCGGATTGGCCCGCAGGTCCACCTCTACAACACCCTATGCTACCACTTGGGACATCCCTGTGCAGGGCAAGTCGGGTCTTAACATTGCTGCTATCAATTCCAGAGAGTTCCTGCTGGTTGATTCCACCAACAATCTCTGGCACTGGTTTGAAGCAGTTGAACCTTATTTTGGAGTTCAGTCAGGCGAACAATGGGCACCTGTCTCAGATGATATCAATGCATGGGTACAGGTGGGAGTTCATCCGGCCGGCCAAGGGATAACATGCCAGCTTTATCGAGATGTATTCAATCATGCTCCTAGCTGGGGTGTCCACCAAAAACACCCCATAATTTGCAACACGAGGATGGATGTTTATGGCCCCTCTGAAACCTCCAATATCAAGTCCTATGACCAAGCGAAACAGTTCTGCATAGCTAAAGGAGGATCTCTTGCTTCCAGCGCTGATGTTTGTCCCTTGGGTACAAGCAATGATCCCTACTTTGGTAAACCGATTGGTGATGAATGGACTCCTGTGGTAGATTACCACAATGCCTGGATCCAGGTAGGGGTCCATCCAAATGGTGCTCCGACTTGCAGTCTTCACCGAGATTCAATCAATGGAGTGGATCCCAGTTGGGGTCTTGATGGAAACATGAAGCAATCTTACGAGTCCAACTACATCCTTTGTAAATCCGGAACAGCGCAGAGCACACTAGTGGCTGCTGCGGACAACAAGTTCCACATGTTTCCGGACCCACTTTCGGATAGTTCAATGGGGTGTGTTGCATTCAAGACGACAGTAAGTTCCTTTGCTGAGTATTTTTACTTTATCAAAGAAACCAGTTTCACACTCTCTCACTCTCTTTTGACAATTTTCTGTTGTGTGCCTCTACAGGCTAAAATGAACCAATCTTTTGGCTTGTCATCTAGAGCCGATCCTGTGCAAGACCCTACCTTGGACTGGTTGTGGGTTGATTTGGGTACAAATTCGGGAGGAGAAACGTGGTTCATTTCAAACGGTAAATTTCTGAATGTCATTCACCACAGAGACACCAGCTCACCCAACTACAAACCATCATTTCTGGATGGGACACCAAGGGACTTTTGGGTATGCTCTCTGGCGGAATCAGGTGGACTCTTGTTTGAGATGGGAACGGGCCGAGATCCCTCCAACAAAGCCTCGAGGTTTATTCATGTGCCTCTTCCTGACACAACACCAGACGTACGACGTTTCTTTGGTTTCAAGTCCGACGGAACCGAAGAGTTGTACAGTGACATTGAGGTCATTGATTTGAATGCAGCACCAGCACTGGCACCCAATAATGCAGCACGATACCTCCTTGGTGAAATAAGTTCCAACACCACAGCACCAACAAGCTTCCCCGCAGAATCTCCTTTTTCTCTCAATTCTACAAATGCAACAAGTAACCCCTCCACTGTTCCATCCAGTGCCCCAACTGTCACTCCGCCTTCTCTTTGGAGACCGATTCCTCCTCCTGGTAAGGAAACTTGAAGATCAGCTTTTCCATATTTGATTCCTTTTTGCTTGTTGTTCAATAATTCATCATGTCTTCCATAATGACAGGGTACACATGCCTGGGACATGTTTGGACCATTGATGACACTGAGCCTTCCACTGATCTTGTCCGATGTATTCAGACTATGTATGTAGAGGCAGTGAAGGATCCAAAGTATCAGTGGGACAGCCAATCGAATTTTGACTTTGATGAGCTGACTCTGTAAGGACAATTTTGCCATTGTGTGATCGCCCGAAACCGGTGACAGTCGTCTGACCATTGAGTGATTCTTGCCAGATGGGAGGCCACACAAACAAAAACAACCATCTCTCCGGGCACATTCATTTCGAGGGCTTGCGAGGCTTGTGATGCACCTTTGGAAGAGTTTTACGCACTGTAAGGTTGATGTCCATAATGAGCATCTTGGTGTCTGTTGCTTATTTGCAAATCTCACAAATCAGAATGGATCATGTTGAATCTTTAGGAAGAAGGAGTGCATTGTTGGTCATGGGTCCGTACCGTTCTGTGCCCAACCTGGTACTCCTTGGAAAGTGGAGGTCGTAAATCAAACCAAGATTGATGTTCCATTTGCCAAGCTCAAACCATGTGGCTTCCAACAAGAAGACAAAAGAATTTACGGCCGGCAAGACAACCCCGATAAAGAGTGGGAAAACTATGCAGTTGAATTGTACAACAAGTCTGGATTCGTTGGTTGGAAGCACCTTGGGGCATCAGCAAGACTTGGCAAGCCATATTGTTTGGGCTCTGCTGCTTTTGGCAATTCCTCTTTGAAGAATGACTTGTTTATGACAGATATCCCAGCTGAAGGCCGAATCATTGAGGAAAGTGTCAAGAACATCACAAAAGGAATAAATGGCAATTTCTTGTCAACCAAGATTGATGGCAATTTTGTCTTTCTATTCCCGTGTTCTGAAATAAATCCGGTGGGAGAAATGAAGAAGGAGCTCTCTGATAAGGCTGCTGAAGCAAGCATGGATGGAAGTGTCGAAAGTGGCCTTGTCAACATCGACGAGCATATGGGAGAAGCAGCGAGGCTCTGTAACCCTGCGGACTTGAAGTGTAAATCAAGGTCACCATGGAGAGAACCACACATTTGTGGTGAGAAAGAGGAGCCAACGGCATCTGGACAGTGCCGTGCTGTTGACAATTGCTTCTATCAACAGTGCAAAGGGTACAATGAAGCCGTGTGCACAAAAGATGATGACTGCATTGGGGATTCAAAGTGCCATCAAGAAGGAGATAAAAAAGTTTGTGGAGGGGTACGTCATGTAAATGATGGTAAATTTCTACTGTGGCATTCCTTACCTGACAACTCTCACGCTGCTGTCTGGGTCTCAAATGGTAGCAACTCAAAATGACAATCAAGGAGAGTTCTAGGGCCCTGCGACGAGCTGTTCCATATGGAATTGGCCAAGATGGTGTTGGGAAGTATATTGTTCTTGATCAAGGCAGCAGTATACTCTTGGTTGGTAATATCTGGAAAGCTTTTTCACTGGGCAGCGAATATACCATTACCGAGGGCACCGTAAGATTCAACTTACAAACAAGTGAAAGTCTTTGATGTAATTTGGGTGACCAAGGTCTTATATCCTTCCATTGTTGTTCAACCCAGGTATTGGAATTTGACTTTGAACATAGGAATGAGGCCGAGGGACATGCGATCTGGTAAGGCTTCATGACTGAGGGTTCGCTCCATGGAGCCGCGATTGACAATTTTACTAATTGATGTCCAACACTCAAACAAAATGTGTCCGCAGTGTCGATGAAGATACCAATGAAGACGTTGAAATTGAAGGTCAACATCGTTGTTTTATGCTGGCAGGAACGGAGGGAGATCCATCATGGTTTGAAACATGGAAGATTCCAAGGGAGGGTGACAAGAGAGACAGTTGGAAAGCACCTGCTTCAAAGGTACGAGCAACTCTCCCTTCTGGTTGCATTATCTTTCAACACTGAGCACATCTTAAATGACTTTGGTTTCACAGTTTCACTACAAGATTAAGCTTGGGTCTGTCTCTGAGGGGCCATCCAAAGGAAAATCATACCTTGTACGTGGTGCAGCAATTACATACGGTGACACCTTGAGTTGTTGCCAGAACTCACATTTGTTGTTGTTCCCTGTGAGAACAGCCGCACAACACCAACATGAAATACATTGCCTTGGTTCAGGACAATGATGCTGATCCTGAGGTAGGAATGAGCCGATTCAGTAACATCAAGTTGTACGATGAAGCTGTGTCGGTAAGTATTTCAGCCACTCTGTGAATGTATCGCATATAGTCCATCTTACACTATTGATTCTGCTTGGAAACAGGCCGAAGCCAGAGGGATTGCTACAAGCATCTGCAGTCGAAGGCAAGCGATTAATGATTTCTATAAGGACAACATTGATGCCCCCACCGACTTTGGGGCCGCAACACAGACAATAATGCGGTACAATGATGGCAATCAGCCATATGCGCGTTCATCTTTGTGCCCACACTTTGACGCTTATGCCCCAACTGAGCTCAACTACAAAATCCAGGCTTACAACATTGAATCGACAGATTTCCTCGATGTACAGACAAAATCTGCTACTGAAGTAAGATTGTGGCAGTGACAGCAAAAACAAAATCTTTCCAGTACAGAGTTTGCAATCTTACTCCTTTTTTTGTATCACTTTGCAGGATGTGATCTATTGGAGATATAATGGGGGATTCCGCGTTTTGAGAGTCTCTGACAGAGAACTTCCTCCAGGGTACTTCAGGTAAGCCCATTGACTGAGACAAAGTATTGATTAGATTAGATTAGATTAGATTAGATCGTCTGCCTTGCTTGGTGTCCGTTCTTAAGATTTTGCTGTTTTGTTTCTAATTCTTAACAGGCTTGGTGATGGCATTAATACTGATTTTGCAAGATCTAAAGCAATGGTTGTGGCAAAGGGTGGTGGTGATTCCCTTGCAGCTCCCATTTTCTACAAACCCTTTGTTGAATGTTGGCATGGCATCTTTTGGTGTCTGGTGTGGATTCCAATCTGCCCAAATGGCTATGTTGCACTCGGTAATGTTTGGTCTGGTTGGCCAAATTTTGCTTCTCCGAGCATCGATTATATGAGATGCGTGAAAAAGAGTTTAGTCTTTTTGTGGCCTTGGTGGTTTGGGCCCCAATGGGATGGAGGTGGTTTGAAATATGTATGTCTTTGTGAGGTATTGGATTTACTCGATTGTTAAACTGGTGAAACTCACTGATAATCCATCTTCCTGCCTGCAGAGCGAGCTGACATTCAACTATGATGCCCATTCTATAAATACTGGGACCCATAACTACGGTTGGGGAGGGTTTATTTACACACTGTTCAAACCGTGCACACAATATGGCGTCTGGCCGTATTGCAGTGTCAAGATCTCCATGTGGTCAGGTATGCGTAGCAGAAGGCATTTGTGTCTGGTTTTGCTGTACATATTACCTCATTGATTTTATTTTTCTCATTAGACGATGAGAAGGACTTTGTCGTTCCTTAGGCCCAGCTAAAGTCATGCGATTTCCATGATGAACACAAGCCACTCTACAGCGATTCATTCCATGCACACAATAACTGGGAAAACACTGCTGTCGAGCTCTACAAGGACCCCGTTACTGGATTTGTCGGCTACAAGCATCTTGGAGCATCAAGGAGATATGGGACGCCTTATTGTCTTGGAACTGATGTTTTTGGATCATCAAATCCACTTTCATTGAAATACATGCCTGTTCAGGGCAATGTTGACTTTCAAAATGCCCACAAACAGATAAATGGACAGTACTCGTACAAGTGGTCTCCAGGATCCGACTTTGTCTTCCTTTTCAAGTAAGCTCCATGAATTCTTCGAAGTCTTCCTTGATGAGCTAGACTCAGTCTCACAAATATTTTATTGACAGGTGCTCCACATATGATGAGATTAAGGCCTACAAGTCTGACATTGCTGACAGTGCAAGAACATCATCAGCACTACGAAGGGATCTTGTCAACTCTGGAGAGGATCTTGGAACAGCAGCCAAATTTCCTCATCTTTCGTGGAGTAACCCCCATTTCTGTGGGTGTGGAGAAGAACCCATTAAAACAGGCACAGGCTGTCAGCAAATGGATACTTGCTACTACCAACCGTATGTAAAGAAAAGGCTTGGTTATGACCATGACCATGGCATCAAAATATGCTCACCCATGCAAATTCGTTGGCTGCCTTTGTTTCAGCTCTGTCTGCCCCGATGAAGTAAACCACGCCACATGTGCTGCTGATTATTCAGCTTGCAAGTGTAATAAGGGATATGTTGGCAGCCAGTATGGTGCAAATGCAGTGTCATCAGGCTCGGGGAACACTTGTATTCTCGCCGAAGATGCAGACAACCAGAATGAGGTCTCCTTTGATTCTTTCGATGTGGTGATTAAGAAGCCGGGCTTGGCCAAGGTCAATGTCAATATGCTTCGATACGACACAGATGTAAGTTGGAGCAGGATCTTCACTGGTAAACACATTTGAAATGCAGCATCTGTAAACCCGTACTTGTTTTCGTTTGTCTCCTTGTAATGTATGTCCACAAGGATCCGGACAAAGCACCAGAAGTTGTTCAGAAATGGGACTCAACAGTGCAGGATGTGGTAGCATTGGATGCTTCCCAGGATATTTATAAGACGACTTTTAATGGTCTGCGCCCTGGATCAAAGTATCAGTACACAATCAGCGATGATGCGGGTGAAGTATTTTTTGATGGAGCCCACCAAGTGACCTACTGTTGCTGTGATTGTGAAGTATCCACACAACATGATGACACCACTGGAAGGCCCATCGACATCAGCGTCAATCAAACTCTTGGTGTGGTTACATTTGAGTTTGTTGATAATTCGCGCTGCTCAGAGGCTTATGCATTTACTAGGACCGAAGTGGGTAATGGAGAGTTTGTGAAGGCAGATGCGAAACTCAGGCAGACGTTTACTCCAAACTTTGTCAATTTTGCAAAGGTACGAAAGAGATTTGAAAGCATTATGGGTTTCTATTCAGCGAGCATACAGTTATCTGAAGTCTTTGGTTTCGGCTTTTCAGGAGAAGTGCACAAAATCTCCAGTCAAGCCAGGAACCAATGCTGCTGATGATCTCAAATTCTCAAGACTTCAGGTATCAGAGCCCTACAGGTACTGTATCAGGGCTGTCGCAGAGCGCTATGCAGCTGACTCTCCACATTCCAGTGATGACGCCTGCAAGGTACGAAATGTCCAGATATGGTTGAGAATGGATGTTGGCTTGACATGCATTTTTGACCTGCCATCTCCATGCTTCTTTGATGTTTCTGTGTTTTAAACAAAACACAACAGATCCACTTTGTGAGGTGGCAAGCATCAATCAAGGGGCGAATTGTAACAGACCAAGGAAAGGTGCCTGTAGAGGATGTCAAAATAAACTGGCAGTTGATGAACATGCAGCAAACTGTTGTCATTCACGAAGGCACTGCCACAACAAAGAAGCCAGGGAAATTCAAGATGGAGTTTGATGTGGATGACAGCATCAACAGATTTCTCAATCGTGACAATGCTTTCCCGATTCGCATCACATTTGACAAGAAAACAGAGTTGGCTGGGAGTGATCCAATTTTTCATGAATTTGTTTGCGAAGATGGTACCGTTGACTGCTCAGGAGAGGACGGCGTAGTTATCTATCTGAAGCATCTTGAGTTCAATGAACCCTTCGAAGCCCGCGACAAGACATCTGTGCCTATCAAAGGAAGAGTATCAATTATGGAATATGATGGCTGCCCCCTGATTGGGGCAGACGTTTGTGTGGCACAGAAACGACCAAATTTCCCTGAGGTCCAGGGGGCTTGTGTGAAGACTGATCGTGCTGGAAACTTCAATCTGCCAGCTACGATTGGGACCACAGTGAGTGGAATTCTGCTAGAATTAAAATTCCAGATTTAGTTTGGCCACGGATGCTCACTTCTCACTTTTACATTTTCTATCCAGGTTGGAGTTAAAGTGGCCTACTTTGAGCACAAGATTGTGAGGGCCCCAGGTAATGTTCTTGATTACACAAAAGGAATGTTCATTGACCCCAAGAGGCGTTACGTAGGAAATGATTTTGTCGACATTCAGAAGGCAGCCCTCTTTGTCGAGATAGCCGGAGGAGAGTGTGATTTGCGCTTGGGCCGAAGCAAGATAGAATTTGAAGTGTGTGACTCACAGCCTCCAATCGTGTTACTGCAAGGTCAGTGGAAGCAACAGCATTCTCTCCCAGCCCATGTTCTGGATGTACGAGTACTGGAGATAAGAGATGATAGAAACATGGAGAACCCACCACAGAAGCTACAATACATCACCAAGCACTTTTTGGACAAGACCCAGACCAAGGCTGTTGATCTTCGCAAGGAAGTGACAAAGGAGCAAGAAGAAGAGGGCAAACAAGATGCGCCCAAGGATGAATCAGGAGTCGGAGAAGTTGAACCGGACGCTCCAAAGAAGATTGTCCCAGAGCTTCGCTTTCAGGTATGTTAACGGGCTTTTGGTGTGGTTGCAATCACTAATAGACTTTCATGCAGCTCACATAATGCCACTTTCCGGTAACTCCCAGTATGATGGTGCTTTGGAGAGTGGATTCATATTTGGCGGAGCGGACTTGCGCAACGCCGGACAGTGTCCTGCAGACACTGTCTTGCCAGAGTCTTTGGTGAAGAAGCAAGCTGGTACTACCTACTCCCTCCACATCACACCGACAGGTTCATTCTTCAGGGTAGGTCAACATCTGCTTGCCACGGTTCTCTTGAGTCTGTCAAAATGATGCTGTTGCCACTAGATTCCTTGGCTCATCTGATTACGGTGTACTTTTGTGCCTGCTTAGCCTGTTGTGACACTCAGATACAAACTAATGACGGATATGTACTGCGATGTTGTTGGCAAGGATATTGAGGTTGAAATTGAGAACAGTGTGGGCATTGATGCGAAGTGGGCAGAGTTCAAGAAGAGTCTCAATGAAGATGAAATCAAAAAGTATGAGATCTGTGGTCCTCAAAACACTTGCAAGTTCAAGGTGGAACATACCAACATCAATGAAGTAGAGTCTAATGCACGTGTGACTCCCAAAGATGCAAGGGGAAACAGAATCCAGTTCATTGTTGGACGTCCAAGGTAGGTACAGCGTGGGTTGGGGTGCTATTCGGTGCATGCTCTGTGAACAAGTCTAAGCTGTTATTTTTTACTTATTCTTTTCCACCAGGATTGACTCCCCTTGTAAGCATCAACATAAATAAAAACAAGTCTCTGGGTCGCTTTGACTGGCCTTGTCTGACCTGGTTCTCTTCTTTGTTTCTCCGCAGACCGCAAGACATTCAAAGTCAAGGTGACCAAGCAGGGTGTGCGTATCTTGACCCATGTCGCCGAGATGGTTGTAATAGGCGACTACAAATTGGGAGAAGGAAAATCCTTTGCTCTCCCAACCTATGAGCCCATTCTGATTCTTCGAGATCCCCCTGGAGGGCTTTCACAGGCATCCTATGAGAATGTGCAGACTAGTATGTGTTGCTTGTGTTGCTCTCTATTCATTTCTGTGATCCACGGAGCCTCACTCATCGGTTCTATTCTTGTAAAAGCCATGAGGGTAAAGTCAGCAGAATTTGAGAGGCTGGAGGACGTTTCGCACAATTCTCGACTACACATTGGAGCTGACATTGAGGCTGGAGGTTGTTTTGGCTTTGGGGTTTCAGTTTGTACTAAAAATTTTGCCGTGTCGGGCGATGGTCTGGGTGGTGGCTTTGACTCTGACGATGTGACCTATCATATGCACAAGGAAGATGCCTTAACTGCAGAGTACACAACCACCTGGAGGTATGTTTAGATTAGGGAGCTACGTACTTTATTCAAAATCTTGCTGAATTAGATTGTTCACAGCTCACCATGTTTTCGCATTTCCCATACTTACTGACTGTATCAGCTACACAACAAGTGACGATCCAATGCTTGCTGGACGCAAATCTGATGTGTTTGTGGTGCCGAATTTGAATGTCATGTTCTCTGAGACTTTGAACTTCAAGTGGCATCCTGAAAGTTGCTCAACCAAGACAACCACTACAACGAAATTCAACCTGGCAGACACTAATAAGAACAAGCCTGCTGTGTCTTTCTTCAGTGTTTACTACTTGGAAACACATGTGCTCCCAACACTGGAGGAAAAGGTTCAGGAGTACCTTTACAGTTGGGGAAACGAAACTGATGCACAGAATAAGACGAAGCTGAAGTCACAATATGATACCTTGAACTATGCCCTGAATAGTTGGAATAGTTCCTTGGTAGCATATGATGCCACCAACAACATGGCAGAGAACCAACTCATTCCTGCCCGAGAATGGTTTGACAAGTGGGCGGCGAAGAAAGATAAAATCTTTGATTTTGATCCTCCTTCAATGGCTGGAAGCTTCTTTGAAAACTTTGAAAGCTGGGCGCAATATACGCACCTAAATGCCTTGAAGCCAGTCATCGAACCTGGAGCGCATTGGGCAAAATTGACTCCTGAAACACTAACGGAAAGAGCAATTGCAGTTCAGAATGCTCCGTATGTCATGGCTGGGTCGCAAAGTGGCAAAAAGGACTTGAAGGAGACCAACAGGCTTCAATTCAGCGGCGGTGGAGGCACAATGGAGTTCTCAATGGGCCATGCAGGCATTACTGAGCTAAGCCAGCTTGACCCAGGGGAGGACAGCAAAGAAAGCACTTTTGGAGGAACCCTTAGTTTTGACATGTCTTTTGGTCCTGGTATTATGGTTGGTGGTGGGTAAGTATACTGAGAACAGAATGAATATTCTAGTCTAAATCTTGCTGTGCGTTTTGTTTCAGCTTTTGTTCTCACTACCGAATTTTTCTCTGCCTCCTTATACAGCTTTGAGCTAACACATGTGAACACAAGATCGCAAGTCTTTACCGATACTGATGGGGAAGAGAGAGAGACCACAGTTTCATTTGTGCTAGGCGATGAAGACAAGGATGATGACTTTGTGTTGGACGTTTGTGAGTAAACTTCTTGGAAGAAAATTCATTGAGTATTATGCATTATGTGGCTTACGACAGTTGTTGTCTGTGCTGCAGTTGTGGATCCCAAATTTGGAACTTGTGAGTAAAACTCCCTGGAAGGATGTCCATTGAGTATGAATCCTGTGACTTACGCCTTTGTCTCTTTCTCTTTGGACTGCAGTCATCTTCAAAACTGTAGCCGGAACCACCAGTGCTCCTGTATGTTTCCACCAGAATTTTTCAAAATTGACTAGTGGTGCAGGTG